>JAGGAW010034446.1:0-23317 GCA_017657375.1 Termitomyces sp. T27
GCTAACGATCACGTGGGTCGAGGTAGGGTTTCTAACTCTTAGAGTAACGCTCGCAGTCGTCCTCTCTAAGACCACAGATTCAAGTGATGGGCATTGAATATTGAATATTGAGAAATGAGACGGCGTTGACTAGTTTGACTCCCTAGGCCTCAACCGATGCATCGATGAGTCTTCGGAGTTAGCCGTTTTCGGTAACCTTAACATCTTGTGAACGGTGACATAGAATTATCACTCACAGGTCAAGTCAGCAAGATAAGCTGTGCCATGTGGGCTGTTTCATCATCTAGCTCAGGTAACTCCGTCAGGCATTCGCAAATCTCTTCGAAATACCACTAACCGCCATTCTTGAAATCTGCCTGACACCGGCACAACCAAGCATAGCCCCATGTATCCAGACTTATATGAAGCCTCTGTGACTGAACTCCAAGCAGGACTGAATGCCGGCTATTTCTCCAGCGTGGATCTTGTCAAGGTACACATATCATGAAATCTCAACGCAATATTAATGTTGTTCACTGCACGGATTCTTGTCTTCTGTAGGCTTACTTTGCTAGAATCGAGGAAGTCAATCTGAAAGGGCCATCTCTTCGTGCCATTCTTGAGACGAATCCGACAGCCTTGAGAAAAGCAGCGGAATCAGACGCTGAACGTCAGAAGAAGGGTCCACGAAGTGCTCTTCACGGAATCCCCGTCCTGTTGAAGGTATCACTTAGAAGTTAGAATGTGACTCACGGGCACACAATCTCATTTTCAAACCGAAGGATAACATTGCCACTGTTCCCTCTGAAGGTGAGGCTAGGGTGATATCACTACCTTCAAAGCTCGTTATTTTCCAGGCATGAATACAACTGCGGGGTCATTCGGCCTTCAACATTCCATCGTTCCAGACGACGCAGGCATAGTAAAGCGGCTTCGGGTAGCCGGGGCAATAATACTTGGTACATGGCATCTTTCCTTTTTGCAGAACTACGAGTCTCACACAAATCACCTCAGGGAAAACCAATCTCTCAGAACTCGCACACTATCGCGGCAATTGTGCTTCCGGCTGGTCCGGCGTGGGTGGACAAACGACTAATGCATATTATCCCAATGCAGACCCAAGTGGTTCATCGTCTGGTTCGG
Source organism: Termitomyces sp. T27 (assembly GCA_017657375.1). Classification (NCBI taxonomy): domain Eukaryota; kingdom Fungi; phylum Basidiomycota; class Agaricomycetes; order Agaricales; family Lyophyllaceae; genus Termitomyces; species Termitomyces sp. T27. The sequence goes on from JAGGAW010034446.1 coordinate 1,123, forward strand.
GCGTTGCTGCGTCTATCGGCCTTGCAGCCGTGACCATCGGTACAGAAACAAACAGAAGTATCATAAGCCCTTCAAGTCATAATAATATTGTTGGGATTAAGCCGACAGTAGGACTCACCTCGCGTGCTGGAGGTCCGAGATGTTTGTCTGAACTGATTGCTCGCTAACTAACTTACTCCTGGCTTTAGTGGTCCCTGTATCCTCACATCAAGATACTGTTGGGCCGATGACACGCTGCGTTGCCGATGCGGCCATCGTATTATCAGTGATAGCTGGAAAGGATCCGAATGATAGTGACACCCTCTCTCAACCCGACGTTGTACCTGATTTTACCAAGGCTTTGAACCCACGTGCGCTTGAGGGAAAGCGAATCGGCGTACCCCGTCGGGTGTTCCTTGACGATGAGAAGGGGAATCGTTCTGATATCCTGGCGGCTTTTGAAGAGGCTCTTGAAGTCATCCGTAGCTTAGGTGCTACAGTTGTCGATCCATCTGATCTACCGTCTGTCGATGAGATCAAGGCATCGAACAACCAGACTATAGTCCTTGATGTTGATTTCAGGGTATGGCTGGAGAGGTAAGGCGAGCTGTGTTACTGATGTAAGCTTTAAAGATCGGACTCAATAAATACCTCTCCAACTTATTATCGAACCCCTCGGGTGTTAAAACTATGGCCGACCTCATCAAATTCAACGATGAAAACCCTGATCTCGAAAAGCCCAAAGGTTTCGAAGACCAGTCAATGTGTGTTCTGAAGACCATTCCATTCGATGCGATCTAACAAACTTTCAGCCTCATACGTTCTGAGGTCACAGAAGGGCATGATGCTACTTTTGCCACGGCACTTGCAGCGAACCGCTACCTTGGCAGAGCAAGGGGTATTGACGCTGCACTGCAAGACCACAATCTGGATGCACTAGTTCTACCCTCGGATGGCTTGACTTCAACCCCGCCAGGTACATATAATATCTCTCCTATGGCAAAAGATACTGAAGAGTCTTGTAGCTATCGCGGGCTACCCCGTTGTCTCAGGTCAGTCGTATTTTTGATCCGTCAAGAGACAGGGTACTGATGCACACTGCGAGTTAGTGCCTCTCGGATTTTTCAGCGAGAACGTCACTATCGATCACGCTGGTCCTCGTACTGTCTATCCAGCGCCGAGGGTTCCCTTTGGCCTTTCCTTCCTTGGTACTGCGTACTCGGATTTTGATCTTGTCGGATTTGCCTATGCCTTCGAACTGAAAACAAAGACGCGCCTGCTCCGGAGGGCTTTTCCAGCAGCGATTCCAAAGACACAGCTCAAGGATATCTTAGGCCTGGCATAGGTATTCATGCAATATTCATGATGTATTAGAAGATTTAGGTTCTGAACAAAGGTATTGACTTGAGAACAAAAATAATCACGAAATCAGAGACACTGGCTTTGCGATCGAAGTGTGGATTCAGGGCACGATGCAACTTCGGCAAACACGAAGCGGGGTGCCCCTCAACCATGCTTTTCTGAGGCACAAGCCAGGAATCTGAGATGTTTTGAATAAAGGACTTGGAATAGGTGACAGCTGGGAGGTGAGGCCCAGGCCAACAAATACTCAGTTTGGAATCTAGTCCGTGTGAAGCGGACACTGAGTGGAAACCCCAAACCTCGGGTGCTTGGCGTCACAAATCTTCAAGACTTTATGGCGGTGCATAGAACATGATAGATAATATTAGGGAGAGGAGTGACATCGGTATAGTGGTGGAACCAGAAGGGGGTCGATAAGCCATGGTTAGAAGTGCTTGATGGGTGTGGCAATGGTTTGCAGGATGAGTGGGTCCAGAACGTGAAATCAGTCAGAGTCACCTGTAAGACGCTTGAAACTTCTTGATATATCAAATCATGACATGCGCCGTTGGTGAGAGCAGTATACATTACAGGAGAAACTTCCTTATTCGGTGCCCTTGGACACGCCGTGATGTTGGTTTCTGCCCAACTACACGTGTCATAACCAGAGAAAAATAGATCCCATTACTAATTGGAGGTCTGTGCTTGGACATTATCTGTGTGAGTTCCTGAGGTGATCCCCATGACATTACTTTGTACCTGACATTGACAAGAGTGCAACTAGTATGTAGAATATGTAGATGTTACTAGTGAAGATCACACTGCATAGGGCATAGTCGCGTCGATCACCTTACAGGAATCAATGAAACGGTAATAAGTTATCGAAGGAAGTCCGTCAATGATCTATCAACACGAACTAGGCGCACGCGTAGCCAAGAAAGAAGCCGTGGCTAATCGTCTCTATGTAACTGAGGGGAAGACGCATATCGCGTGGACATAGGCTCGTAACAAGCCTAGCGTGGATGGGGATCTTATCGGAATGGAAGCCCGAAATACCCCATTCCATTGTCTGCAGCTGATGACTAGAGTGATGAGCATGATCCGCATGAGGCAAGTCGGATGAATATTTGCACAACGAAAGCACGACACTAGGTCGAAAGGTTGTATTGTTGGATATTTATGTTCTAGTGATAATGTGAGGTAGATCTATGCACTAAGGTCTTAAGCTTGTGATGGCTTTTTTGCACAAGAATCCAGATTCCAGACAGATGGCAAATGGCGTCCAACGCGTTGTGAAAACAAGATTGCAGGGCTCAGAAAGGGGTGCCAAGCAGCAGGGGCATTCAGCTGACAAGTTCGTTCGGCAAGCGTTTGCAAGGGCGGTCTGTGGGGTGCTGAAAGCCTCGAGTCATTGATGGGCGGAAATAAGAGTGGTATAACGGGAGAAAATCAAATTTCTGTTGATTTCAAGGAACCAACTTGGGCTCAATATATGTGATCTCAATGAGATTGCAAGAAGTGCGCACAAAGGATAGGCTCTGTATTATGAGCTAAATGTTTCGAGACAATGATTGCAAAGATCCGTTGTACATAATGCAGGAAGGATCAAGTTATCGACCGACCGAGTCAGCCGAGCTGATTTTTACATCAGAATCACAGAAACGAATCAGGCACCTCGCCGGTCCGGAGCTCCGAGCTCTCGGCGACCAGTGACCACGTGTTTGCAAACGCGCTGGCTGTCTTTCGAGCCTGACTCGCCACTTGTGGTCGTGTTTCTGGCGACGCGACGTTGGCCGCCTGACTAGACAGGTTCAGGGTCATCCCACGAGGCCATTGTTCCCTTGGACCTTAAATACGCAATCTTTACACTTGGTCTAGGTAAGAATCAATCTTTCACTATGGAGCCTCCCCAGACTCAACGGCCATCGTCACCTTACAAATTTCCAGCTGCAACTGGATTCGAAGCTCAATCGTTCCTACCACGTCACGAAAAGCTCCATCCCAGGATCGCGCAAGAGATGTCTGGCTTTTTCGTCGGTCCAATGCCTCCGGAGAAGTTTCTCGAGGCATTCCTGGATCCAGGCCCGAAGAAAAGTCAAAAGATTTCTGGCCTCTCTGCCAAGTACTTCGAAACAGTGCCACAAAACGGTACCGAACCAGAGATGTATGGTGTATTCGTAAGTTGGTCCTGGGTCTTTGCAATATGTTTGTTTCATCGCATTTTGTTTAGATCACCCTCGTCAAGGACCTAATTCCTGGTTTTAAGATCGTCAACACCGGGGCCACCCCAGATTCCAACTCAGACCCAAACCGGAAAATCAAGCCCGACCCTACGATGTACAAGAAGTCGGTAAACACATCGAAGAACAAAACGCAGTTTGACAAGGCCGAGATGAATATCGAATTCAAGAAGGACAAGGATTCGGAGCCTTTTGTCGATAAACCCAACCCCAAGAAGCGACACCCATTCCCCTTTGAATCAGACACCAAACAGGGCCGGGGCACTCGCGCACAATTGACTGAGTACATGGCCGAAGTATTCTCGCGACAATATCGTTTGTTTGGCTTTACTCTCTTCATCTGCGGTACTCTTGCACGCTTCATCCGCTGGGATCGTGCTGGTGCCATTGTCTCCGCGCAATTCGACTACCACCAGAATTCGCAACTGCTTATCGAATTTCTTTGGCGCTTCTGCCACCTCGACGATGCAAAACGTGGTCATGACCCGAGCGTCCGTCCGGCTAACAAGCATGAGACTGGGCTTGCACGTGACAAACTCAAAGAATGGGCACCTGCAAAGGAACGCCCCGTCGTTGTTTTCACCGTGACAGATGACAACGGGACTCCCAAAAAGTTTATAGGGTGGGGATCGATGGCCACGCGATATTCCGTCACTGGACGATGCACTCGCGCCTTTCCAGTTTACGAAGAAGCTACCGGGAAGTGCTACTTCCTCAAGGATGGTTGGCGTGCACATATGTTGGATCCAGAAGCGAACATCCTCCGCGAGCTTGCAGAAAACCAGGTCGAGCATGTACCTAAATTTCTTTGTGGAGGGGACCTTGCTGGACAGACGACGGTGACCGATCTCTATGTACCTGAAGACTCTTCACCTGCTCCGTGGGTGCAGGGCAATGATTGGTCACGTATTACGCGGCGAATCCACCATCGGTTTGTCGTCGACTTCATAGGAAAACCTCTTAGCACCTTCAAAAACTCGAAACATCTTACGCAGGTGGTTTTTGATGGATTTACTGGTGAGTAGCCCCTCTCCTTACCCTGCGCGCGTTCTAAAACATCTTTGATTGCAGCAAGTCAACAGGCATATGAAAGGTGTCATCTTATTCATCGCGACGTCAGCGGCAGGAATATACTCATCGACGAGAATGGGCGCGGTGTCCTGAACGATTGGGACCTTGCCAAGCATGAGGACGAACTTCAACAGCTACGAAGACATGAGAGAACTGTATGTTGTCTAATTCTAACTCTTCTCTGTTTGTTCATTCATGCCTTGCAGGGCACTTGGCAGTTCATGTCGTGTCTTCTCCTCAACCGACATCATTTCGTTCATACAATTCAGGATGACATGGAATCCTTTATCCATATCATGCTCTACTTCGGCCTTCGTTACCTTGAGCACAAACCTCATATAGAAATACCCCAGATTTTAGCACAAATCTTTGATCATGAGGAACACGACCCGGACTCTGGTCTCGTCATTGGCGGGAGGATAAAAAGAGTATTGTTCGAGTCCACAAACTACTTTGGCATCGGCTTCGGATTCTCCAGTATTCCTTTCCAGTCTTGGTGGCGATGGGCCCATGCTGCCGCCAGACAATGGATCCAGTATTCCAGTCCAAGTCCAGCTCCCGCGGAGGAGATATATTTTTCTGCCCCAAACACCGAAGCAACACCAGTCGTGGAGACCAATCCCGAACTTTACGATCATTCCAAAATGGCCTGGGTCTTCCTCCAGTCTTTGGCCTCCACGAAATGGCCCACGGATGAACGGCGCCCAATCGATGCTGCTCCTGACGCTGACGGTGGTAGGACGAAATCTTCTCTTCGATCTTCCAACCGTCTCGAGAGCGGACATGCGGATGAAGATGGCGCCATTGGAAGTTCGAGAAAGCAATCCCAGAACTCTCGTGGCAAAGGCTCTCGTGGTGGTTCGAGCTCACACCGTGTCAAGAAGCAGTCGACACCGACGCACTCAATGCAGACTCGTGCAGTTTCCAGGTCGAACCAAGGCGCATGAATGTGTTACTTTGTCATATCGTTGGATAGACATCTTATTATCATTTGTCGCGCTTGCTTCCGGATTTCCTGAGTTGTATGTAATATGCTTTAATCTATTCAGTCGTAATATAATATATATTCGTTAATGATATACTTAATACATGGTGGGTCGTATGCTCATACACTAGTAAGTAGACCTTAAAGCATGTTGTTATTGGTTACTTCAACCTGCTTGTCCGAGTCGTGTACCCAAACGACCACACGTGTTGGCAAATGTACAATCAGTGAATTAATCGATGATCGATATCATCTCTCATTGTCCTCTGCTATGTCTGACTCGAACTTGTGATGTTTCTTCCCCTTCATTCTGTGGCACTGTCCCTTGGCTGGCCAAGTTCAGGGACCACCCCTCACGAGGCCATTGTCCCGTTGTACTTTATATACACAATCTTCAATATACTGCCAGACGATGTTTTATTAAGACTTCTCCCGCGGTGAAACCTCTCAATCCGAAGTCTCATCATCACCCCACAAATCTCCATCTATAACTAGGTCTGAAGTCAAGCTATTGCTACTACGTCTTAAGGACGATCTCTATCCTAGAATTGCGCGAGACGGCTGGCCTCTTCGTTGGTGCCATGATACCCGTGGATCATAATCAGTTTCTCAGAGGTTTTTTTGAACCTCTGACACCTGTCCCTTCCCACCCCGCCAGCTGCTTTCGTAAAGTGTTGCGGGACGACATTGACGGTGTGAATGCGTATAGGAATAGCAGGCCTGTTGAGGCTCGCGACGCTCTTCCTCGTCACCGTTTGGTCGTTGATTACAACAAACAACATCTTGGGACCTTCAAAAAGTCGAAACATCTTATGCAGGTGGTTTCTGATGGATTTTTTGGTGAATTACTCTTTCTCTTACCCTCCACGCATGCTAAAATATCTCTGGTTATAGCGAGTCAACAGGCATATGAAAGGTGCCTTCTGATCCATCGCGATATCAATCCCGAGAACATACTCATTGACGAGAACGGGCGCGGCATCCTAAATGACTGGGACCTCGCAAAGGACGAAGATGATCGAAGACACGAGAGAATCGTATGTTATCCAATTCTCATTATTCTCTGTTTGTTTATTCATCCCATTTCAGGGAACTTGGCGGTTCGCGTCGTGTCTTCTCCTCAGCCGGCATCATTCCGTTCGTACAATTCAAGATGTCATGGAATCTTTTATCCATATCATGCTCTACTTCGGCCTTCGTTACCTCGAGCACAAACCTCGCATAAATATACCCCAGATTTTAGCACAAATCTTTGATCAGAAGGAGAACGACCCGGAGTCTGGTCTCGTCATTGGCGGGAGGATGAAAAGAGTATTCTTCGAGTCCACAAACTACTTTGGCATCGGCTTCGGATTCTCCAGTATTCCTTTCCAGTCTTGGTGGCGATGGGCCCATGCTGCCGCCAGACAATGGATCCAGTATTCCAGTCCAAGTCCAGCTCCCGCGGAGGAGATATATTTTTCTGCCCCAAACACCGAAGCAACACCAGTCGTGGAGACCAATCCCGAACTTTACGATCATTCCAAAATGGCCTGGGTCTTCCTCCAGTCTTTGGCCTCCACGAAATGGCCCACGGATGAACGGCGCCCAATCGATGCTGCTCCTGACGCTGACGGTGGTAGGACGAAATCTTCTCTTCGATCTTCCAACCGTCTCGAGAGCGGACATGCGGATGAAGATGGCGCCATTGGAAGTTCGAGAAAGCAATCCCAGAACTCTCGTGGCAAAGGCTCTCGTGGTGGTTCGAGCTCACACCGTGTCAAGAAGCAGTCGACACCGACGCACTCAATGCAGACTCGTGCAGTTTCCAGGTCGAACCAAGGCGCATGAATGTGTTACTTTGTCATATCGTTGGATAGACATCTTATTATCATTTGTCGCGCTTGCTTCCGGATTTCCTGAGTTGTATGTAATATGCTTTAATCTATTCAGTCGTAATATAATATATATTCGTTAATGATATACTTAATACATGGTGGGTCGTATGCTCATACACTAGTAAGTAGACCTTAAAGCATGTTGTTATTGGTTACTTCAACCTGCTTGTCCGAGTCGTGTACCCAAACGACCACACGTGTTGGCAAATGTACAATCAGTGAATTAATCGATGATCGATATCATCTCTCATTGTCCTCTGCTATGTCTGACTCGAACTTGTGATGTTTCTTCCCCTTCATTCTGTGGCACTGTCCCTTGGCTGGCCAAGTTCAGGGACCACCCCTCACGAGGCCATTGTCCCGTTGTACTTTATATACACAATCTTCAATATACTGCCAGACGATGTTTTATTAAGACTTCTCCCGCGGTGAAACCTCTCAATCCGAAGTCTCATCATCACCCCACAAATCTCCATCTATAACTAGGTCTGAAGTCAAGCTATTGCTACTACGTCTTAAGGACGATCTCTATCCTAGAATTGCGCGAGACGGCTGGCCTCTTCGTTGGTGCCATGATACCCGTGGATCATAATCAGTTTCTCAGAGGTTTTTTTGAACCTCTGACACCTGTCCCTTCCCACCCCGCCAGCTGCTTTCGTAAAGTGTTGCGGGACGACATTGACGGTGTGAATGCGTATAGGAATAGCAGGCCTGTTGAGGCTCGCGACGCTCTTCCTCGTCACCGTTTGGTCGTTGATTACAACAAACAACATCTTGGGACCTTCAAAAAGTCGAAACATCTTATGCAGGTGGTTTCTGATGGATTTTTTGGTGAATTACTCTTTCTCTTACCCTCCACGCATGCTAAAATATCTCTGGTTATAGCGAGTCAACAGGCATATGAAAGGTGCCTTCTGATCCATCGCGATATCAATCCCGAGAACATACTCATTGACGAGAACGGGCGCGGCATCCTAAATGACTGGGACCTCGCAAAGGACGAAGATGATCGAAGACACGAGAGAATCGTATGTTATCCAATTCTCATTATTCTCTGTTTGTTTATTCATCCCATTTCAGGGAACTTGGCGGTTCGCGTCGTGTCTTCTCCTCAGCCGGCATCATTCCGTTCGTACAATTCAAGATGTCATGGAATCTTTTATCCATATCATGCTCTACTTCGGCCTTCGTTACCTCGAGCACAAACCTCGCATAAATATACCCCAGATTTTAGCACAAATCTTTGATCAGAAGGAGAACGACCCGGAGTCTGGTATCATTAGCGGGAGGGTCAAAAGAGCTTTGTTCAGTGCCCCAGGTTTCCTTGGCACCAGCTTCAGATTCTCCAGCATTCCTTTCCAGTCTTGGTGGCAATGGGCCCGTGCTGCTGCCAAACAATGGATTCAGCATGTCGATCCAAGTCCAGCTCCTGTGAGAGAGATATATTTTTCTGCCCCAAAGACCGAAGCAACACCAGTCGCTGAGACCGATCTCGAGCTTTACAATCATTCCAAAATGGTCTGGGTCTTCCTCGAGTGTTTGGCCTCCTCGGAATGGCCCACAGATGAACCACCCCCAGCTGATGCCGCTCTTGACCCTGATGGTGATAAGACAAAACAATAAATCCTCTCTTCCATCTCCCAACGGTCTCGAGAGCGGACATGCGATGAGGATATCGCCACCGGAGGGTTGAGAAAACAACTCCAGAATTCTCGTGCCAGAGGCTCTCGTGGTGGATCCACCTCACCGTGTCAAGAAGCAGTCAACACCGACACACTCAATGCGGACTCGTTCTCGCACTGAGTCCAGCCGCGGTGGATGAATGCGTCTTTGGACAGACGTCCCATCATCCGTCGCACTTGCTTCTGGATTTCTTGAGTCGTTTCACATAGTCCTACCTATTGGGTGCAATAATCTAGCAATCAGGTATATTCCTAAAGTATGTTTGCCATGGCCAGGCATTATTTCAATCTTCAACTCCCTCATTGATGAATTTGAATTGATATATATATACATGGCGAGCGAGCGCGTTAAGAATGACTTGCCCCTCGCATTGCATGTTTTTTACTCGTAACCTTCACAATTAGCTAAAATATTCTCGAACGACCAACGTTTTGTTTCATCATTTGGGCGATGTGTTAGAAGATTACGATCTGTGAAGCTCCGTCCCAACCCATGCCCATAAGATGACCTTCGTGAACAGATCAGACAGTGAGTTGGATCATGAGAGGTATAAATTACCTTTCGCCATTCGTTCCATTCCAGGAGGTCCACATACACAAATCAAGCCATCCGCCGACAGAGGAGGAAGATACTCATTCATCATCTTCGCATCCAATCGGCCTATCGATTGATCCCAGTCTTTAGGAATAGACTTGCCTGTCAGCGAGTAGCGCAAAGATAACCGCAAGGGATGCGCTTTCACCAACTCATCGAGTTCATCCCTGCATAGGATATCTCCAACATCACGATTGATGTCTACAACCCACACGTTTGTATCGTTGTTGGCGGTATCGATAAATATGCCGCGCAGTACCTGGAGGATAGGCGTAATACCGCTTCCACCACAGATCATTCCAATCTGCCGAACGCGTCTCGGGGTCCCATAAAGGCTAGCCATACTGTTTCCGAGCCAAATGAAGTGCCCTATTGGACCCTTGAGCTCAATGGTATCGTCAACTGTGAGTTCAGCGAACCCTAAGGTCATACGCCCTCCCAAAGGGAACCGATTGGTGGGATAATATATCCTGTCGCAAATAATGAGAAATATCCCATAACAAGCCAAACGATACTTGCTTTACGAGCATATCAACGAAGCCTCTGTCATTCTTCGTTGAAATAGGTGTATATGCGCGCTGTACGAGCTCGCCAAGATCAGCCCTCCCATTAGCTTTCCTGCGAAGCCGAACGTAAACATGTTGTCCAATCGGAAGGCCAAGATCTTGCTCCTTGTGATCGAGTACAAAGCGGAAGACTTTGGAGTCCTTAGAAACATCTGTCACCTTCTGAAGAGTAACAGCTTTCCACTTGTTCGACTGAAGGAATGTAGAAGATGACGAGTCGTTAGAGACTGTAGGCTCGTTCATTTCCCCAACTAGAGTTCTTATATGATATTCAGCCAGCTTCCGTTTAGCGTCAGAGCTGTGTATGGCCATGAAGTCTTCGGTAGCGTCTGAGCCAGCAACTAGGGTGATAGACTGAGGGCCACCAGGGTGATCATCGAGATATGTGGTTGCATCGTATACCTGTGACACGGTCATGAACCCTAAGTAATGAAAATGTGGAGTATACAAACCTCGCCACAAACGACGAACCAAGGATTTTCGGAATTGACATGAGCGCGAAGTTCGTCGACAGTGATTTTCCGGTTAACTTCAGGGCGTATCATAGAAATAGCCGGAGGTGGCACTAGAGAGATAGTATCTGCTGCATCCGATACCGCGGTAGAGAAGACTGGTTTCGAAGGATCCTTGCCTTGATCTTTTAACCGTTGCATCCACCCTCCAGGCTGGGCTCCAGCCACTAGAGTTATGATCGTCAGTCAATCATCAATGGGATCTTGCCAACGCCACACTCACTTGTTGGGTGTTCGAACTGCAATCGTCTGTCGGCGAGAACATGTATATAAACTCTGAACCACCTGTATTTTTGTGATTCCTGAAGCCTCAAGCACGTAATCAGATCTGACACACCAGTTATTCATCATTCCAGTCGCATTCCAATACATGTTTCTGGGCTGAAGGGCCAGGGATTCGTCCATCGCTCTGACACAGATGCTCGAACTGTCCCGCAATGACGGAAGCGGTACTCTCAGCGACCAGAACGACCAGCAGTAGCATTGATCACTATCAGTCTGGTCCAGAGCACCGTAAACCGAGTCAGAGAACGCGATAGAGCGGAAAGCGTCTTCGGGATATTCAATCTCCGCAAGTTCCCATGTATCTCCGTCGTTGATGGAAACTTCCACGCGTGTGATCCGACGTCCACCACCAGCATAGGCGTAACCCCGTAGAGTGTACGTTCCTTCAGGTTGGACTTCAACTATCTCTCCATGATCAGGACATGCGATTGCGCTGTTGACGTTCAGCTCTCGAATAATGTATCTGGTGATAGATATCAAATCAGCAGACCGATCGCGGTGATTTTTAGAGACAGGTGACCTTGGATCATACCACCACTCCTTCTCAGCTCTTGCACGGTCTGGGCCAATCGGCATAGGAAGAACCTTGTTATCGTGGAAATGAAGATGATGTTGACTCTCAATAGGGGAGAGCTCAATCCGCTTCAACCACTTCACGGATCTACCCCCAACGTTTCCAGGGACGACGACTCGCAAAGGGAATCCGTGGTCGGGTTCAAGCCTGAGAATATATCGACTTCCATACTCTACGATGATGATTGCGATGAACCCACGGAAGCCCGTTCATCCCCCACGCGAGCATCATACCTCTTCTTTCATCTCGAGCCCAAGAAAGAAGCTGGCTGTTGAACGTCAGACCTGGAAAATTTTCAATAGCTCTCGTCCTCACCTCGTTCCATAAGGACCATTGGGGAGGGAGTCAGATCCCTCAAATACAACATGCTTCGCTCTACGAGTCGGTTTGACGTGGTCCAGGACATCAGCTAATCTTACGCCGGTAAACAGTGCTGTAGAAACCCCAGCTGCGCCCCAGGAGAATCCGAGTGACTTTTGTATGACATTCTGCTCTTTACGGCGATTTCCCGCGCAGACCAGTGTAACCGGTGCGGTAATCACTTCGAACTTGGACCGGAGTTCCTCTATCGTGAAGGTTACAGGATTTTCACAGAGTCTGAACACTAGTTAGCTTGTGTTGGCTAGTAAATGGTAACCATCATACATACCCATGTACTGTCACCTTCCACTCCCTTGCAGTCTCTGTGTCCACCTGCGGCACGGCTCCATGGTTTCGAACGAAGAACAAGTTACTTGGGGTGAGGAAACCTTTCGAGAAGAGTACGTTCAACTTGGCCTCGGCATTGAATGGATGCTTTCCCGTCAATCGGACCATTCGAGAGTCACGGAGTACCCAGCTATCTGGAGTTCCTCTAATGGAACTTAGGGAAACTATTCCACCGACCATGACGAAGTAGAATTGACTTACATATCCTGTGGATCTGCTTGCTTGACAGCCTCGTCATCTGGGACGGGAGGGAACGCGCTATCGATAGCTCGGGATTGAGTGTTGACATTCGGACATCGTGAGATAGCCAACGAAGGAGGGATAAATGGCGCTGGCAACTCGATCGGAAGGATGGACGAGAAAGATGAAGGAGACGTCGATGTATCCTTCTCGAATGAGCGCCTAGAAGAGGAAGAGGCATAGAACTCGGAATCAGAGCCAATAGACATCATGTGCAAAGGTAAAGGTGAAGCGATGGGAATAACTTGGAAGGCTTGTCGAAGGCCTCGCGGAATAAATGCCCATTATCTCGTCGGAACCCTCCGAAAAGTACCCCGCTTGGAACATGTCTTACCACGTTAGGATCAAGAACTTTACTCGGTTTCCTTATCTTGACTGTGCCGTGCTATTTTCCCGTAGGAGTGAATCTGGGCTCGGCATCTCCAGTCTTCCTTGTCTTCCTTTTCCGCATAACGTCTTCCCCATACTATTGAAATCATAAATCAATGCGGAGTCATTGACAAGATAACCAAGAGTCAATAAGTTGGGTAGATAGGAAATTTCTAGATCAATATTTTGGCACGGGAACGATAACGAGAACAACATTGATAACAACGCAGATGACCCCCATAATCCAGATAGCTTTCCCTTGAGCCGTCTGGAAACGGAAGATCAGGGAAAAAATAACACCACCCAAGTTCCCCACAGAGCCTACAATACCAGACATCACACCCTGGGTACACATAATCTATTTTTAGCGTACTTTTCAAAGAAAAGCTAATAAGAAGTGAAACTCACGTTATTGTACGAGTTGCAATGCGGTACCAAAGCAAAGTTGGCACCGTTACCAAGTTCTGCAAAGATAGCGGTGATAGCGAAGATGCCCATCACCACATTGACTATAAGGAACAAGGTTAGGCATCCCTAAATCACGGAGAGAGCATATCAGAGAGATACACATACAGTCTGGCCCTGAAGGACTTTTGCTCCCGGCGAGGTAAAATCCTCCTGCCAAACATGATATACCCGCGATCAAGCCACAAATGAGCATCCAATACTTTTTACCCTTCGTACCCCATTTCTTGTATACAACATCGCCGACGTATCCGCCAAAGGGTCTAGTGAACAAGTTGAGGAAGCCGCTGTCAAAAACAAAAACAACTGATTTAGAAACGACAAGCTTCAGCGACGGAGAGTGAGGGTAAAGGAGCCGGAGGTCAAAGTAAATAGAAAAAATAGACGTACAAGACAGAAGCGTAATACCCGGCTTTAGTCTGATCGAAGCCGTGAATACGTTCGTTATATAGTGTGAAAAGAACATTCGCCATCTGGCCATCGAGAGCGAGCTCTATACCGGCGGTGGTGAAGTACGCAAGAGTTGGCAACCAGGTGAGCGGGCTGAGTACGATACGAGTAGCTGACTGTAGAGTCAATTTCTCGTTGACAGCGACATCGACAGTGGAACTGATAACAATATCGACATCGTAGTTCACAGGGTGAACGGTGACTTCGTTTCCCAAGTCCTTACTGTCCTTTTTTGGGGAAATCTTCCCGCTGTCCACTTGAAGGTGAATGTGGTGTCCTTGTTTCTCGGTGATCGTAGAGGCGGGGATATTCTGGCGCTCGGACCATTTGCCTGCGGGATGGTCCTGTCCGAAAATGAGAATCATGATAGCAACGAGAAGGAGACACGGGAGTCTTACGAAAAAAGATATTAGCAGGGAAACTATTTCAGTGAAAAAATATACACACGGAACGATAGCGAAGGCCGCTCGCCAGGCGACGTGTTGAGTCATCCCGCTTTTGATGAGCGCCGCATACAGTGCAGCCATGATAGCAAATGTTGCGCCACCTCTTTCAAGTCAATTTTATTCAAATGGTTCCGAGTTCTCGACAAGTGCCAGCGTACCCCATATTACCCCAGCCACCAACCAAAGCATTGACAGTACCCACACAATTCTTATCAAACCACGACGACGTCCACGCCTGACATGGGACAAACGTTCCTCCAAGTATCCCAAGGAAGAACCTTATAGCATACAGCGTGTTCGCATTGTGAGCCGTTCCAGCCAAGCCAGAAGGTATAGCACCAAGCACAAGCAAACCCGCCATAACCTTTCGTGGTCCAAACGCATCGATCATCGGCCCAACGGCAAATCGAACGACCAGGGCCGCAGTCAAAGCGATGATATTAGAGTTGTTCACTTGTTCGTTGGTGAGTTTGAGATCGGACTTGATGGCATCGGGGATCAAAGGAGGGAACGCAAACCACGAAAGGAAAGCGATGAAGAATCCCACTGTGTAATAAGTATCTCAGTGCCATTCGCACCAATAAGACGGTTAAGAAAACTTACGCCAGCTGAGATGAAATACCCGTGCGTAAGGGTCACGAAGGTTAAAGAAGGGGATGGTGTAGCTCTTGAGGTTGATTGGATTGACGATTGCGGGACTCCAGAGGTGATACCAGGTAAAGGTTGGGGGTGCAGTGAGGATCTTGCTATCTTTCATCATGGTTGGGAGTACTGCTGCGCAGTGATTAACTTCTCAGATGTAACGTAACTTTAAAGCATTCCATGCAGGCAAGAGCATCCGGGAAGAATGAGATACAGTCGCAAACACGTTCAGTAAGCAGAGCAAACGCCATAATGATCTGAATGATAGAATAGGAACGGCCGCACTGGCAGTAGCGGCACCTCGGAGTCACGGCAGCTAGTAAATAGAGTGAATCTGAATGTGAGCTCCAAGCTGCAATTCGGACTGTGGTCGACCTCCATATCCTGAGGGTTCACTTACTTGACAGCCTCATCATCTGGTCATGATCTGGAACAGGATGGAACGCGTTATTAGTGGATCGGAGTTTACCAACATCAGGTCGTTGTCATGAGCAGAAGAGGCATAATTAGACCGGAAGGCTGAACAGGAAAGGTGAATGAGACGTTGATGTATCACTCTCAGATAGGCGTCTGGAAGAGGCAGAGAACCCGGAATCAGACTCGGAAACAGACATAGAATAGAGGTAAATGCGAAGCGATTGGAATAGTTTGGCTTGCCGAAGACCTCGCAGAATAATTGGCTACCATCTCGTCCAAATTCCCTGTAAAACGCTCGACTTCAAGTGAGGGCATGACTTACCACACTATAAGTACTCAAGGACTTTCTTCAGTTTCCTTTGACTGCGCCGTGCTATTTTGATCGAGGAGTAAATCTAGTCCCGGCATCTTCCTTTTCCTACCATTTTCTCCGTGTTTTTCCCATAACGCTTTCGAATTCCCCGATACTAGAGAAATGGAGCCATTGACGAGATTAAGGCCTAGGAAGAATCTATATTTTGGTTATGACGGGTAGATAATATTTTCTAGATTAATATTTTGGTACAGGAACGATAATAAGAACAGCATTGATAATAACGCAGATGACCCCCATAATCCAAAAGGCTTTCCCTTGAGCCGGCTGGAAACGGAAGACGAGGGCAAAAATAATACCGCCCAAATTTCCGAAAGAGCCTACAATACCAGACATCACACCCTAATTCCGCACAATTCATTTTGAGCATACTTTTCGAAAAGGCTAACCAAGATGGAAGTATAACTCACATTATTGTACGAGTTGCAATGCGGTACCAAAGCAAAGTTGGCACCGTTACCGGATTCTGAGAAGATAGCGGTGATAGCGAAGATTCCCATCACCACATCGACTGTAAGGAACAAGGTTAAGCATCCGTAAGTCAGGGGAGAGCATATCAGGGAGATAAGAACAGGGCACATACAATCTGGTCCTGAGGGACTTTTGCTCTCGGCAAGATAAAACCCTCCTGCCAAACAAGATACGCCCATGATCAAGCCACAAAGGATCGTCCAATACTTTTTACCTTTTGTACCACATTTCCTGTACACAACATCACCGATGTATCCGCCAAAAGGTCTAGTGAATAAATTGAGGAAGCCACTGTTAAGAATAAAAATCGATTTATTTAGAAATGATAGGTTTCAGCGACGGAGAGTGAGAGCAAAGAAGACGAAAGTCAAAATAAATGGTAAAAATAGACGCACAAGATAGAAGTGTAATACCCGGCTTTAGTCTGATCAAAGCCATGAATACATTTGTTATATAGTGTGAAAAGAACATTGGCCATTTGGGCATCGAGAGCGAGCTCTAGACCGAAGGTGGTGAGGTACGCAAGGGCCGGCAACCAAGTGAGCGGGCTGAGTAGGAGACGAGTAGCTGACTGTAGGGTCAATTTTTCGTTGACGGCGATATCAACAGTGGAATTGATAATAACGTCGACATCGGAGTCCACGAGGCGAACAGTAGCTCGTTTCTTCGAGTCCTGGGTGTCCTTCGGGGTGACCTTCCTGTTGTCGACTTGAAGGTCAATGTGGTGACCTTGTTTCTCAGTCATCGTAGTGGCAGGGAGATTCTGACGCTCGGACCATTTGCCCGCGGGGTGGTCTTGTCCGAAGATGAGGGTCATGATTGCAACGAGGAGGAGACACGGAAGCCTTATGAAACAAAGTATCAGCGGGGAGACAATTATGGACGAAAAAATATACACACGGGACGATAGCGAAGGACGCTCGCCAGGCGACATGTTGAGTCATCCCACTTTTGATGAGCGCGACATATAACGAAGTCATGATAGCAAATGTTGCGCCGCCTCTGTCCAAGTCGATTTGTTTAGGAAAAACGCGTCAAGGTGTCGTCGAAAAGTGGCGTACCCCATATTACCCCACCCCCCAACCAAAGCATTGACAGTGCCAACACAGTTCTTATCAAACCATGTCGACGTCCAAGCCTGACACGGGACGAACGTTCCTCCAAGGATTCCAATAAAGAACCGTATAGCATACAAGGTGTTCGCATTGTGAGCCGTTCCAGCCAGACCAGAAGGTATGGCGCCGAGCACAAGCAAAACCGCCATAACCTTTCGTGGTCCAAACGCATCGACCATGGGTCCGACGACAATGCGGACGATCAGGGTCGCAACCAAAGCGACGATATTAGAATTGTTCACTTGTTCGTTGGTGAGTTTGAGATCGGACTTGATGGCATCGGGAATCAAAGGAGGGAACGCAAACCACGAAAGGAAAGCGATGAAGAAGCCCACTGCATAGAATCTCAGCACCATTTGCACGAATAAGACGAGTTAGAAAAGATGCTTACGCCAGCTGAGATGGAATGCCCGTGCGTAAGGGTCACGAAGGTTGAAGAGGGGGATGGTATAGCTCTTGAGGTTGACTGGGTTGACGATTGCGGGACTCCAGAGGTGAGACCAGGAAAAGGCCGGGGGTACAAGGATGGTCTTGGTGTCTTTCGCCATGGTAGGAGGGGGTACTACTGCACCCCGAATCCAGTGTACTGTAACTTCAGGGCGTTCTCCGGGAAGGCGAGAGCGTCTGGGAAGAACAAGATACAGTCACAAACACAAAGAAGCAGGGAAAATCTGAATGGCAGGAATAAAAATAATCGCAGGAGCGGTACTTTTGAGTCAGGTGGCTAGAAAGTGAATCTGAGTTCCAAGCCGTAATTGAGTCTGACAGCATAGATTCGAAATATAAATACCCACAGGAATTTGGTTGCTTCATTGACAAAGTACCGAGACCAGGATAAGAGATATGAAAGTAGGATCACTATAATCTGAATATCATCTTCTGTCGATCCTAAAAGAAATTGCTTCTTCTCTTCCCCTAAACAGTATTGAAGCTTGTCTGTTGGAAATGGCATTCTTATCTTGCTCTTCCCTGCTCTTCCCTGAAGCACGCCACCTCTTGCAGAGTGATATCTAGAATACGGACGCGGTGTTTTCGACCTTGAAGATAGTTCATCAGGTCTCGACGAGTGAGCTGGAACAAATCATTGTCGCCAGATAAGAAGACAGCATGCGCAGGACCGCAAGATAACTGGTTATCTCGACGGGATGACAGAACGAAAGTTTCCCAGAGTTACCCAGAGTTAGTATCCTGCGTGATCACCGAACTGCCAAGAAGCTAGAGTCTGAATCATTTACGTTACGGTGTTAGGTCCGGGCTATACGGTCTGCATCGAGCATTCATTACGATGATGAACAAGTCTACTGTCTTCAAGCCATACAGATTATTTCTCTTGACTTTCGAGGGGATCGATCAGGTTTAAGAAAAAATAAAGTTTGCATTTATTAGGCTTGCAATCCTCGGTTTGACTCGGGGATAACCGATCCTGATCCGACTTCTCTCAACCTCACATTCTGTCCAAGCCTGGTCTTATCCTGTCTTATCGTATAAAGAGCGCCGTATCTAGAATGGGACCAAACCTATCGTACCCGATTCAGGATTCCATCATGGTCACCGGGTCCTCGTTACCGCAATTGCCGTTGTTCTTATTCATAATTTTCTCCCACTGGCAGTCAAATGCCGTTTTCTGAGTCCGAGCTTCTTGCGCAGTGCCTATCGATTTCGAAACGGCCGTCACACCCCATCTTCTCTTCTTCCGTGTGAGAACAACGATGACTCTCATTGTTTCAGATGGCGTAGACGTTGTCCTAGACCGGCCTCCCGCACTCAATCCAGTAGCGACGCCTGAACATGCTGCAGACATTCAAGTCCCTGAAGGACGTGAAGTCATCTTTGTTGGTGCGTTACTTGTGTGTCTTGCGGAGCTTCCATGTTCTCATTCATTGTCCAGTTGGCCTTGGAATGGTTGGAATCGGTACTGCTCGAATCCCTTGAATCAGCACCATGAAAGACTGACGAGCATTTCTCTTCGCAGCCTTCATCGAGAAATTATTGAACTTGGATGTTGACCAGAAGTACTTTATTGTCACCTGTGGAGAAGAGAGTCATCTGGCCTATAATCGTGTTGGGTACGCTTGTTTCTCAAGGCATCGGCCCGGTTCTAAACATGTACATTCCCAGCTTGACTGAGTACTTTGAACATCGCAATGTAATAAGCCGTTCTTGCCGATACTTCTTACACCTTCTGACCTTGCTTACGATATGTTTTAGATCGAGGATCTGTACCTCAATCCGCCGTCCTGGTATGCACAGTACCATCCCCATAGGTTAAGCTACCACCTACAAGAAACCGTCACCCACATATCACCCGAGAAGAACCTCGTCCACACCAGCAAGAACCGCTCCTTCTCCTATAGCAAATGTGTCTTTGCTACTGGCTCTCGTGCCGACCTCCCTTCGTACGTCCCGCCGGATGGAGCAGAGACAACGCGAGGAATTTTTGTCTATCGGAACGTTGCTGATTTGGATGGCATCATCGCCTACGCTGAGCAACCTTCCGTAAAGCACGCCGTCATCGTTGGTGGTGGTCTCTTGGGTTTAGAAGCAGCAAAGGCAGTGTACGACATGCCCTCGTATGTAATTTCCATCCTCATTCCACCTCCGGGGATCTCATCTCGATTAACATACGCAGAGTATCTCGCGTCAGTATCATCAACCGACAAGCTTATCCCTTATCGCGTCAACTAAACGCCGAAGCCGGCGAAATGGTCCTCCACCAAATCGAGGCAATGGGCGTCCAAGTACTGACGCGATGTTCACCTACGCGTCAAATCACCCGCGTACGCGTGGCCGAAGACGGCTCGCGTGAAGAAGTATTCGCCGGTTTCGAGCTTCCAGATGGGTCGATATACGAGGCAGATTTGGTCATCTATGCTATCGGTATTAGACCCCGAGACGACGTGGCGAAAGCTAGTGGACTGCAGTGTCATCCCCGGGGTGGTATCATCGTCAGTGACGACTTGAAGACGTCCGCGGATAATGTGTACGCTATCGGCGAGTGCGCGAGCTGGAAGGAGAATAGTTACGGTCTTATCGGTCCTGGAGGTACGTGTCTGCATTCATTTCTACGCTATTAACATACTCATATTGTATCCTCTAGTCGAAATGGCCGACATTCTCGCCTTCAACCTGACCCAAACAGCCTCACACGACCCACGCATGATGAATGCTCCCGATCTCAGCACTAAACTCAAGTACGTATCTCTCCTCTCCCCTTCTCCTCACCTTCGTGACCTCGACATAAAAGATTAATGGGCGTCGACGTTGCTTCCTTTGGTGACTACTTCGTCGACCGCCGTCTACCATTAGGCAAAATCCACAGCATTAACAAATCCATGACCCAGCACGCTAGCGACCACGACCACGACCGTCCGGCAGTCGAAATCTCCATTGAGGATACCAAGGAACCCAAGACACCAACCTCCTCTTCATCCAAGTTGGAGAAGGCTCCTTCAGCCCGGAATGGTCGTCACGGCAGCAGAGACTCAAAGGATCAGCCGATCAATTGCCTCGTGTACAGAGACCCCTTCAGTGGGACGTACAAGAAGTACATCTTCACTGAGGATGGAAAGTACCTCCTTGGAGGGATGATGGTGGGCGATGTATCGGACTTTGTTAAGCTCGTGGCGATTGTGAAGAAGAAGGTGAATGTCCTGTCCATCCTGCTTCTGAGAATTTCCTTTTGTGCTCACACTTCCTCCACTTCCTCAGAAACCACTCGAAGTACCCCCATCCCAGTTCATCATTGGCAACAAGCAAGGAGATGACGACGGCGGAGACCTCGACGACGATGCTCAAGTCTGCAGTTGTCACGTACGTCCTCCTTACCTTCTCTTCCATCACACAATTCTCTAACATCCCACTCACATAGAACGTAACGAAAGGCACCATTGTCCAACGCGTCAGAGACGGTACATGCCTCACCATCCCGGATCTCAAAGCCAAAACCAAAGTTGGCACCGGGTGCGGGGGTTGCATCCCCTTAGTGAGTACATCACGAAATCTTCGTGTATTCTAGTCATAGATGACCTGATCGTACACATACAGGTGACAAAAATTTTTAATGCGGAGATGAAGAAAGCCGGTCGAGCTCTGAACACCAACCTGTGCCCACACTTCGCGATGGGCCGTCAGGATCTCTTCAATGTCATCAAAGTCAAGAACCTCCGCTCCTTCACTGAGGTCATGAAAGCCATTGGCGTCAACGGATCTTCCGTCGGGTGCGAGATCTGTAAACCCGCCGTTGCGAGTATACTTTCCAGTCTGTGTGTATACTCACCTCTCTTCGAATATCCAAATATTTCTGACGATATGAGCTGCACAGGTATAACGAACACGTTATGAAGCCCACACACCACCAGAACCAAGACACCAATGACCGTTTCATGGCCAACATGCAGCGCAACGGAACATTCAGTGTCGTTCCACGTATCCCCGCAGGTGAAATCAGTCCCGATGGTCTCGTCGTCATCGGTAAAGTAGCGAAGAAGTATGGCCTTTACACCAAAGTATGACCCCACCCTCGCTCATCACAACCAATCTGACTAAATCTCGTTCAGATCACTGGTGCCCAACGCATTGATATGTTCGGTGCACGGAAAGACGACCTCCCCGCTATTTGGGAAGAGCTCAACGAAGCTGGGTTTGAGAGCGGCCATGCGTACGGCAAAAGTCTGCGAACTGTCAAGTCTTGCGTCGGTACTACCTGTATGCCCCTCTTCACCGCCTCTCCAAGCCCCTCTCATTTCATTTGATCTTCCTAGGGTGCCGCTTCGGTGTCGGTGACTCCGTGGGC
>JAGGAW010034447.1:0-23227 GCA_017657375.1 Termitomyces sp. T27
CACTTCGCAGCATAGGTGATCGCTTAGTCGCTCTCTCACCTTAGTCATTTCTGATCCAACCTTGCAGAGTAGTGCTTAATTAAGCAAGAAACGTGGAAGACATCGTGTATGGACCAGCCGTCGGGCAACGCCAATCAGTAAGCCGTATCTGATATTTTCTGCGCGATTTCGAATGGGCCAAACCTTCTGAAGTCTAGCTTATGACTCGGCCGGTTCAAGCGTAGATCTGCGCGCTCCAGAAACACACGGTTGTACGCGAATTCGGCAAAAGGTAACCACTCCATCCAGTCATCCTGATAGTAGTCGACAAACGCCCGGAGGTACACTTCCAGCTCCTGGTTGACCCGCTCGGTCTGCCCATCGGACTGCAGGTGGTGCGTTGTCGACAACGCGGGTTTGATTCCCAGCCGCTCCCACATTCTCCTGACGTACCGTGCCACGAACTGCGGCCCCCTGTCGGAGACCACCTTCTTCGGTGTTCCATGCAGGCACCACACCTGTTCCATGAAGGCGTCACACATTGCTGCTGCGTCGTCGGTGGAATGTGCCCCCAGAAAGTGAGCCCTCTTCGTTGACTTGTCACAAACCACCTGAATCATATCGTAGCCACGCGAGCTGGGTAGCGGGCCGATGTAATCTGTCGAGACGTGTTGCCACGGGCCGTCCGGAATCTCGAGAGGCTGGAGGGGGCCGTACGGTTTCTGTCGTCGCGGTTTGATGCGTTGGCACATCTCGCACCCCTCCACGTAACGACGCACAAACTCAGACATCCTCGGCCAGTAATAATTCCTCGTGATGAGCGCTAGTGTATTCGCGCGTCCCGGGTGTCCTGCGGGGATCGAGTCATGGTACAACTGAAGAATCAGCCTCTTGACCTCATCGTTGTCTGGGACATAGATCAACCCCTGAAAACGTATCAACCCATCCTCGACCGTGAACTCCTTCAGCCGGGTCTTGACCAGCGCCGGTGCATCCGCCAACTTCCACAACGGCGCCAACCTCGGGTCCTCAGGTGCTACCTCCCTAATCCTCTCCAGGATACTCCCATCCACCACAATCGTCTGCGCCGCTGCCACCCTCTCCACCACCTCCGACTCTCCGCACCGCTCCAATGCCACCACCACCGCTCTCCTTGCCACCCTCTCTTCCGTCAACACCCTTTGCCCCGCATTGTCGCGCTCTCCCTGTGGAACTTCGTGGTCTGGCCTACGTGACAAGCCATCCAGCCCCGCGCTGAGCCGCCCCGTGGTGTATCACAAAGACAAAGCAGTTCAGGAAGAGGCTCCATCTCGCTTGACGCCGGTTTAGATCTCTCGCCGTCATGGAATACTCCTGATTCCGGTGGTCGGAAAAGACTTCGACTGGGAATGGGTTTCCCTCCAGGTACGGCCTCCACGTCTCGAACGCCCGCACCACTGACAGCAACTTTTTGTCGTGGAAATCGTAGTTTCTCTCCGCTGGCTGCATCGACTTCGAGAAGAACGCCACTGGTCTCCACTCCCCATCCCTCGCCTTCTGCGACAACACTGCCCCCACCGCAAAATTGGACGCGTCCGTCTCAATGGCGCCTCAGTATCCGGCATCATGAGCACTGGCGCTCTTGCGAACGCCGCCTTCAACCCCTCAAACGTCCTCTGTTCCACCTCCCCCCACCTCCACGCACAATCCTTCCTCTTCAGTCTCTCCAACGGTCTCGTGATCTCCGTGTAGTCATCCACAAAACGACGGTAGAAGTTGCAAAAGCCGTCGATGCATTGCGCAGCCCGAATTGCATAACCAAGAACTCGAACTGCCCATACCGTGTTCGGAACGACGTTTTCCACTCATCCCCCTCCTGTATACGCACGTTGTAGTACCCCCAACGCATATCCAATGTGGTAAACACCTTTGCTGCCTTCAGACGATCCAGGAGCTCGTTTGTCAGAGGGATTGGGTACGCATCCGGTCTCGTAACTGCGTTTAGTGCCCGAAAGTCAACCACAAGCCGCAAGGAGCCATCTTTCCTTTTGACGAAGAATACCGGGGCACCGCACGGGGCGCTGGACTGCCGAATATACCCCTTTGCCAGGTTCTCGTCTATAAACTCCCGCAATGCCTTCAGTTCCGCCGGCGCCACCTGGGAAGCTCTGCTCCCTCCACCAAGTCGATCCCCAGATCGTGCTTCTTGTGCGCCGGCAAGCGCTCCGACCTCCGCTTGTCGAAAACATCCAAGAACTCGTGGAACTGCTCCGGCACCATCACCTCCACCGCTTTGCCACCTCCCCTTTCCTTCCTCGCCGCCTCCTCCGTCAACACCTGCGAGAAACTGCGACCCGCTGCTGCTTGCCCCTCCACCGGTAACAACTGCGGACCCGCCATCCCTCATATCCCATTGTTGCTCCAGGAACGCTTGCTTCCCCACACTTGACTGTGCCCCCGACTCTGCCTCCGTGATCGCTTCGTCGATGCATGCCCTTGCTATCCGCACCGCCTCCTGACGTTGTCCCCGCTGGAATCGTGTCGACCGTGTGCGTTTCCTCTTCAGGCTCTCGAACCTCTCTCTTGGGACCCCGCCATGTGGCCGGGACCCAGCAGGTGCACCGCATGTTGACTTGCGCGCAAACACCCGTACTGCACAGCGCCGCCTCGCTTTCCCTACTGGCTCAAGCAGCCGTCGCCTCTCCCCCTCCTCCTTCGACTCCACCACCTCACCCTTCCGCCACGCTGCCTCGGTTCTCCTCCTCTCCCGCTCTACCTCCCTCTTCGATGGCGGGCACCGCGGGCCACCTGTTGGCGGCGAAGTGGTCTTCACTGCTGTCTTGACTTCCTTTGGCAGACAGGGACGTGAAATCCACCGTCGACCTCGTCCAATCAATCGACGGGTTGTGGCGTCTCAACCAGTTGACACCAAGGATCAGATTGTCGTCGCCGATGTCGGCGACGTCAAAGACTAGCGCCTCCGCGTGCTCTCCCAACACTACCTGTAAGTGAACCTCCTCTGTGATGAGGCCCGACTTAACCTCGGAATTGTCGATAGTGCCCAACCGCATCGGGCGCCTCTTCGGGACCACCGGTATGGCCTGTTCCGCCACGAAACGCGGGTTAATGAAGCAGCAGCTCGCCCCCGAATCAACCATCGCGTGCGTGTCTACGATGCGGGTCCCATTCTGTCCGTGGATCCGCAACGTCAGGGGGAGCTCCAGTGCCGAAAAGTTTGACCTCGGTGACCGCGCATGGATAACAGCCCCACGCCACCCCCTCTTCCTCTTCTTTCTCACACTCGCTTCGTCGGGGCCATGTAGAACAACTCCATTATCAGGGTATAATACATGGAACAGATTGGTTGCACCCGTCGCGGTGACACCGGGCAACCCTACACAAAACCCCCCTTCGGCTCTCCTTCCTTCTTGTTGTCACCCCCCGTCGCCTGTCGAATCGCCGCCTTGATAAACTCCACCCACATGGGGCAATCCGCAATGAGGTGCCCGGTCTTCTTGCACTTGAAGGATCTCCTGGCTGCTAACGAGCTCCTAGCACGGTCGACGTCCATCGTGTTCGGATCGGCTGGTGCCGGCGGGGGTGCTGAATGCGCCGCGGAGCTAGTGGCCGAAGTGGTTACGGCTGTAGACACTCGAGGAGCCGTGTTGGTTCCCTTTTTCCTCGCCGCGATATCAGCCAGCTTACTCTCCCGCCTCAATAGGATGTTCCTGGCCTCCTCTGCCGTCTTATAGTCCGTGTTCACGAGGGCTTCCATCGCCGCTGGGTTGAGGCCCTTCCAGAATCGGTCCTTGACGTACTCGCTCTCGGCGTCCGCCCTCCTCAGCCTGCCTTTCAGCTCGAAAAATGCCGTGCAGTAGTCGGTAATGGATTTTGCCCCCTGTTGAAGTTGTCCAATGCGCGTCAAAGCGTCCTGCGCCGGGTCCCGCTACACAAGGCAGCCTTAAAGTCAGCCAGCCAGGCGTCCCAACCAAAACGTCGTGGGTTCTGCTCGGGATCGTCAACGCCCGTCGTGATGACGTACGACCAGTCTTGAGCCGAGCCTGTCAGGTACGATTGCGCCCACAAGATCTTCTGCCGCTCGTTCCGGAACGTCTCGAACTCGGCCGCTGCCTCGACTTGACGGACAAACTGATCCGCGAGCGCCTTCGCTTTCCCGTCGTAGACCTCCGGTGGGTTTATTTTGGGTGCACGGCGTGACTCCCGAGGCTCTTGGGACGTCATTTCCAACTGTGTGATGCGACCGAACGTGGAACACATTGCTTCCCGCATCTCGTCCAGGCTGGACTGAAATTGTGTCGCCAACTCGGTTCTGAAGGCCGCGAAAACCATGTCGGTGATGCGCTTCTCCGGAGGAACCGCGTCCTGGTCCCCAGTCGTGTTATCCGCGGACATCTCGCAGTGGAAAAAATTTTCTAAGGAGATCTCAGTCCAAGTGTAAGGTCTCAGTCCAAGTGTAAGGTTGTTGTCCAAGGTTCGCAACGCGGCACGACAAGAACTGAGAACGGAATTTATATTGTAATAGTTCGTACGTAGACAATGTAATAACATACCTGAGAACGGAATGGACTAAGATAAGGAACTATCGACGGTACTGACTACATAGGGACGCGATCACGTGTATCGTGACAGGCAGCATGGTTCGCCGCGTCCTTCAGATCGCGGCGGGCGTCCTTGCGTGTTCCCCTGCGCTGCTGGCGGACTTGGACTGGATTCGCTTCATCTTCTAGTCTTCTCCGAATGTCTTGCCTTTGTAACCGGAAGAGCCCAAGGATCTAGGATGGTGGGGGGATGCGAGCACCTCCTTCGGTATTGGGGTTGTCGTGCATGGCCATTGGGCAGTTTGGAAATATGCACAGGGTTTCAAGGTTGGGCCTGGGCAGGGGTTCGACATTGCGTGGGCAGAAGCGGTAGCCGTCGAGCTGGGGCTGAGGCTGGCGTTGCATCTGGGCTTGGTTTTCCTGGCCGCGATGCATGTCAGCAGCAGGGACAACGTGATCGACGCGCTGTCCCGGGGGGACGTGGAAGGATTCCTCAGGGGCTTCCCTGGGGCGCGGCATCGCGTGGACTTGCCGTTGCCCTCTCATCTTGCTGGGAAACTAGTTCCTTTGTAGGCCCCAGCAGCCTCTCCTCGTGATGCCGGCGTGGGCCTCGAGGGTGACCCCGGGGGAGATCCCGGGCACATTCCACGTCGAGCATATCGCCGCACTGCAGCTGCGACCATCGGCGCTGCGCCCGCGCTGTCGGGCCGACAAGCGCATTTTTTGAGCTCTTTTGCACGCCCGGCTTGATTGGCAGTAATTAATGCTCACGGTGGGCGAGTAGGCGTGAACAGCCCGTCCGGAGCGGTGTTGCCCATCCCGACTCTGGCGCATTTGGCACACATCGCGTCGCACGCGTCCTTGCGGGACTCTGAAGGCTACGGGTCAGGCCTAAGGAAGTTCCACCTTTTCTGCGACGTGTTCTCAGTGCCGAGGCCGAGCGCTTGCCCGCATCCTTTATACTGTTGCACTCATTCGCGATTTGGGCTGTAGCTGACCCGGACCCCAACGATCCCGTTTTTGCGGACGGAACACCTTTCGAGACAGTAAGTATCGGTCACCACAGCGCGTGAGTATCTGTCGGCAATCAGAGCTTGGCACCTGGCACAGGGCTGGCCACCACCGCGACGACCATGAGCGGATCGATTGGTCCCTGAGAGGGATGGCGAACCTGCAGGCTGGAAAGTGCAAACGTTCACCCAGACCACCCGCCACAGTTGCCATGCTGTGGGCACTCCGGTCAGCGCTGAACCTGTCAGATGCCTTCGACGCCTGTGTCTGGGCAATGGCGTCCTGCGCGTTTTTCGGGCTGATGAGATTTGGCGAAGTCTCGGTGCCATCCAGGGCCGTGTTCAACAGCTCCAAGCATCTCACAAGGAAGGACGCGTTCTTGTCACTTGACGCTGACGGCCGCCCCTACGCACGTCTCCGACTGCAAAACCGCGGGGGCAGGGGAGACGCAAGACATTTTCCTGGTGGAGGAGGCGGGTCTGTGCCCGCTGGAAGCACTCACGAACTTAGCAGCCGTGGTGCCGGCCCTGCCGGACGACCCTCTGTTCTCCTGGCAGGATCAGAAGGGAGGAATTCGCCCGATGGTGAAGGCACGCGCCTTGGATCGGATCAATGGGATCCTCAGCGCTCACAGTTGGGGCAACGCGTTCGGACACTCATTTCGAATTGGCGGCGCGTCATTTTACTTGGCCAAGAGGGTCTCCCCGGAGATTGTAAGAATTCACGGGCAGTGGAAATCACTGGCGTATGATTTCGTACAAGGAATTTATCATTTTCTCGTACAAACACTTTATCATGGTCGCTACACGCACACGTATCTACCAACATGAGATTTGCGCAGCGAGTAGGGTAAGGAGAAATGAAATTCACACGATCAGATTGGCCCCGCCCACCCAACAGCCAATCCTCTTACGTCCCGTGTCAGCAAACTGACCCTAGCCCAACCACCTTTTTCTCCTCCCCTCTTAGTGGGCAAGACGAAGCTGGAGGGTCTGAACAGTTCAGTGAACTGAACTTTCAACTGAAATTAAGCACCCCAGATACCCCAGATCACATGCTCACGGCGGGCCCAATGGAAAGACAGCGTACGTAATCAGGTCGTTTTTCTTTTGCTTAGGAGTTTAATGTCCACATTGAACAATGTGGCAGATATGACACCTACTACTGACATTGTACCTTCCTCTCAAAGAGCTACTGATATCTTCAGGGCCTTACCTTTCAATACAACGTCCCTACTTGATATAGAGGATCTTCGCGATCTGTCTGATGCGACTGGTCAATTGGAAGTAAGTATTTTGACCTTAGTGCTGAATAACGTTACTTCAGCTGTTTTAGAAATATCTCAACCTTCTCCGGGATGAGGAAAACAAACGATGGCACGATCCGACTGCTCCATTTGGTATTTTTATCGCAGCGATGAATGGTGAACGATTAGCTGGGCGAAAGGAAGGGCCAGCTGTGGCGTTTCCCACTCTCATGCGCTACAAGATCATAGACACCGCCTTATTTAAGGACGACAACGCATGCCTTCGTGTCCCAGTGGTCCGCCGTGAGCTTGAAGGCAAAAGACTTCCCCACCTTCCAAGACTTGTGAGACACCCTCGCACTTGCATGAATCTAGCTAATTATTGATTCCATAGCCTCTCGAAAAATTGAAAGACATTGAGAACTTCATCCGAACTGCAAATAAAGCAATTAGTTCTGCGCCAGAATCTTCTATTGTGCCTGCCTCAGACAGCCCTGCTAGTCCTCTCTTTTCTGAACGACTCTTTACATCAATTTGCAGGCGGTCTAAAGAGAGAGCAATGGAAAATGTTTTCCTTAATTTCGAGACAGCTGCATTTCATTTGAGATTTCTGCTCGAAGTGAGTGTACATACCTCGCGTTTCAAGCCATTGTTAATTGCTGAGCATGAATAATGTAGGGTCATGCTGATCTTCCCGATACTAAAGCAGACCTGGAGGCATATTTTAAGGAAAAGTGAGCTCTCACTATGTTGTCCTTAAGTCCTGAGGATGACAATCTGCTTCCAGTTCCAGGTGCAAAACTGACGAGCAAGCCTGGTCGTTCTACAAAAAAGGTATCTTTGAATTGAAAGGACCCCTTTATATTGCGATGGCTGTATCCCCCCTGATGCTCTTGGCGACCCGGAATTTGCAAAATAACCCTCCAGGAAAGGACGCTCTCTTTGATGTCTGGTATTCTTCTGCTATACTTTGGAAGTCTTGCTGACGTCACAATTTCAGTTTTGGTGTGTCTCGGGGCAATACAATCGTCCAAATTCTGTCCTCAGTGCTGAAAAGGAACTGTGGAATGCGGTATGGGATATCGCATCTGGGATGGACACTCGCAATCGCTTGCAGATTGCTATGAAGAGGCTTCTCCAACTGAATTTTCAGGATGCCAAAGAGTGGACTCTCCATGGTGTGTTTATCGTCAATTACTTTTGACCCTTGTCTTCGTTGAGGTGTACATCTAATATTTTACAACAGAACTCCTTGAGGAAAGCCATTCAAAGAAGCTATTACAAAGAAGTGACTCCAGAACATCACCGTCACTTCATGGCAACCAATCATGTGCTGCACCGACTGTGCCATCATCTATCGGTCTCCAAAGTAATTCTCCTACTCATCAATCACCTCAAGGTGACGGATACTGCATCGCACCAGCCCCTCTGGATAACGGAATTTCCGAGAATCGAGCTCCTGCAAGCACAGCAAGTACTGATGGTGAACTCCTTGTGCAAGGTAATACTCCGCAAGCAGGCACCCCGGCCACCTCCAGGATTCAACCCTCCACCTGGCAAGGTGACGGACCTTCAGGCGACGGTTCCTGTGCTACACCGACTGCATCTCTGAATAACAAAATCTCCAAAGGCAGTGAACCCCCGATAAGCGCGGACAACATTCCCTCACTTCGATCAGGTGCATTTTCAGGCGTTCAATCCCCCACCAATCAAGGCAACGAATTCAGTGCACCTCACGTCAAATCTCCTTCAACTACAGGATGTGATTTCCCAGCACATCAACACAATGGAGGACGTATTTTGCCACTGGATACTAGCGAACTTGCTGTGGAGCTTGCCCTAGCTGAAGAGGCTGAAGCTGCCCAACACGAGCACGATATGAAAATTATCGACCAAATTTTGTCTGGTCGAGTATCTCGAACGCAAAGTGCAGGTGGAGACGGTGAAGCGGACATTGGTGAGCAGAGTCAGGTGGAAGGCAAGTCTGGTGTAGGAAATGATCAGTATAAGTTTGACAATGTCAGCTCCGATGATGACGATGATGACGACGATATCATCTTTCTTGGCATTGTGAAACCAAAGAGGATCACAGTGCGGAGTGAGGTTAAGCTCTCAGATCTGGCATCTGTATGTTTTTTGTCTCGGCTTCTTCAGTTTCATTCATTCTGGTTCAGAGTACATCAAGAGGCCAAAAGCGTATGGGTCGCCTTGATATCCACGACGGGCCTCCAGTGGGTAACTATTATTATTCATGAAATGCACGTGTTGACTATGGAGATAGAGAATCAGGGGCCAAATGCCTCTCAGCATCAGCAATCAGACACGCTCCCCGTTCGGCACGCCGACTGCCCACGTATCATTTCCAACTCGTGCATTCTTTCCCTCCTTACTTATACACAGCCACAGTTTAAAAAAGATTTAGATTGGTTATACGAAATTTTCAGCGCGGCGAAAGACCAAAGCGGCGGCAAAGTATCATCACTCATCCGGATTCCATATAGTGAATATGTGTCCATGGACGCGAAGCAAATTGGGAACGTATTTGCCAAGTTCTCGATCTTGGTTACGGGGGTCCCTGGTGTTCGCCTTACTTTTCTCGATGCACTAAGTGCCTTGGGCAGGCTGGATAAAGATTTTATCATAGATGGTGAGGGGAAGAAAGGTTTTCAGTGGTGGCTGATTCACTCATAATTCCAATAGATCAATCAATCCAATTACCAGAGGGAGATGAACAAGTGACTCAGGACAATGCCCCGTCAGACAAGGGTCGGAAAAACACGTCCTTTATTCGGCACAGAGTTGGCACACTGAAGGATATTTTTCGGAGTCTCGCCGCAGACAATCCAAAGTCACTGAGTGCATCAACCATACCGCCCTGCATCTCAAAGCCCTTTGGCCATCATGCGCTATTCACAGACCAGGTGGCATGGGACAATGCAGGTGGCAAAGCAGGTGAAATATACCCGGCAAACAACATGAGATGGTCTCTGGCTGCTACTCCATGGTCTCAGCACAAATGGCACCTTGACTCCAACGGCTTTAGTACCTTTGTCCAAGTTGACTCAGGTACAACATTGTGGTTTATTGGTAATCCCAAACAGAGTCTTCCTCCCAATTTATTGCCTGGTGGTATCGACCGAATCCTTGGAAACTTTAATCTTGATAGAGTCAATTCTGACATCCTGGACATAGAGCTTGTCATGTTGGAACCGGGTGATCTATTGTAAGTTAGCAGTATCTTTAATTCATCCAGCTCACTCTTGTCACAGTCTTATCCGTCCCTGTACTCTGCATGCGGTGGTGAACCCTGTTCCTACTGTTCTTCGTGGCGGTCACTTTTATTCAACATCCAGCATTCGAGCAACTTGCTACGGAATTTACGACGATTTTGTGGCTGGGACTTACATCACGAACACGTCGCACGTAGAAGCCTCCAATGCCCTTATAAGTCGGCTCTTAGACTTCTATTTTCGTGAATTGATGGCGAACAAAGGCGGAGATGGTGAAATCACTGGGGGGAAGTCCGTGCACCTTCCAGACTTACTAAATTTTCAGGAAGTTGTTGACTTGTTCACCTTCCTGCATCTGATTGAGCTTAGCAACGCTATCGGTGATTGGAATTACGAATATCCACCCACTCCTACCGGGATCAAAAGTCGCTTGCAGGCCATCAAAAATCGCCAGCTTGCTCGCCAGCTTAAAAAATGGTTTTTTACTCGATACTTTTTCGAGGGCTTAGATCCTAACTTGACCGCCGAGGAAGTGCTCGATCATAAATTTCTAGCTCAGCAGGCGAAGGCACTGTCCAATTACAAGAGGCGGGCATGGGGACGAGGTGTGGACCAAGACAAAGTTGAAGGCATTATTACCGAGGGTCGTCTTAGAACTACGCCCGATATGGTTAATGCTGCCATTCACGATTCTTTGGTCAGGACCCCGGCTTACAAACATTACGTCAATGCTCCCTCTGAGACCTGTACGTTTGCCTGGTGTGGGTTAGAATACTCCACCAAAATACGAGGAGAGGACGAGGTTACGAAGGATATGCGTGCCAAAGCCACATCGACTCGTCCTGACCCTGAAACATCATATATGGCTGGCCTAACTTTCGGCGACATTTGTTTCTTCCGAAATTTGGAGCAGGAGGAAGAGGAAGATCAGGAAGATCCAATGTGGGAAGCAGAACCTGGGTCTGAAGCCCAGAGTGAAGGTGATTCGGATTGGATACCTGTTCAGAAAAAGCGAAAGCGGGCAGCAAGACAGAAAACCACGTCGAGTGAGTTACCAGGCAAGAATCATCACTCTGAACAATAACAATACCGCAGCTGATAATCTACTTAGGTCTGAAGCGATTGAGAACAAACTGATCGGTCTTGAGTTATTAAACATGTAGAATAAAATTAAAGGCTTCAAAATCATAGCTAGCAAAACCAGTGTATCCTCATTCAGAGAAGTCATTGTCCAGTTCTCAAATCTCATGAAGTAGAGTGTAGGATTGGTGCATCATAAGAAATGTACAGCACAAACCATATTCAGATCAGTTACTATATGTACCATTTTGTATTTAATTTTTCCAATCGAGAACGCTCGATGCTTACCAAAGAATTCTCACGTCATCATTCTTACGTCATCTGACTTTTTTCATGCTCCCAAATCGTTACCATAAAGAGGACACCTGGACATCTGGTTTAAGTACCGTCCAGCAGTATTTATAAGGACATCAGTAAATCGGGAAAAATGGGATATGACGTTGTAGCACTTACATGTATCCAAAAGGTTGTCAAGAGTCTGCAAGGGATTATAACCAGTTCACAATACTGTAGCATTACAACCAAGTGTTCGCAGGAGATTGGCAACGGCTTGGCATTTCGGCAGAAGATTGGGATTTTTTCAGGACTCCTCATTTGACCCAAACCAGTTGGAAAAACTATTGATATGAGTTCAAGGGGTATATCTGCATGTATTCTGCAGTTCTAAAGAACTATACATGTACGCAGAAACATCTGCGTTGTTGAGCGATTGCAAAAGGTAAATGAGGCCCCTGGTTCACGGGAAACTTTGATGCTGGACAATTTCATGCACCTCATCACAGCAGTCAAGCTTGCATCGTCAAGATCCGTCAATGAGGAGCGCATACAGCAATACGAGAAAAATATGGAGACTTACTTGAAAACTTTGAAGAAGCTCTTCCCCGACACATCATATACACCTTACCACCATCTATCTCTCCATTTCGGCGATTCTCTGCGACGTTTTGGTCCGGTGCATGGATGGCGTTGTTTTCCTTTCGAACGATACAATTATCTTCTTCAACAAATACCAACCAACATGAAATTCGGTAAGCCGTGTATCATCACTGAATCAAAGCCATTTATGGAAAATCTCCAGGTGAAATGGAAAAAACAATGTTCAATCAATTCATTATGGGACAAAGGTTGCGTGCTAGTTTCCAACCCTACTCAGGTCATCCATCCCTCGAAAACTTGCTGCCCCTATTTCAGAAGACATTTGAATCTGATATCCGGGGCACATTGTTACGAGATAGTTTGGCCTTTGACGAGACGTTTGTCAAAATGCAGCAGGAAATTGATTGGAATACGGCAGAACTTTCTACTCTCAAAGATGACGAATACAATCTGCTTTGTGCACGTATAGGTTTGGATGCATCCTGCCGCCGCGTCTTCGTGCGCCCTTACATTCAACGCCTTGGACAGGTGTTTCGATCAGGATCTGTTACGGATGGCCATGTAGTTTGGACTACCCCGAATGGCAAGTCATGGACGTGTGGTTTGATAAGGCGGATTTTCTCATTGGGCAGGACATATGTCCAAACCTTCGCTATTGTCGACGAATTCGAAGCTCTTTCTCCTGAAGAGGCAAAACATGATTATTTTCGTCGCTATGCTTTCGTCGGTGGGCGATTATTCCATCGCCGGTTCAAGTCTAACGTGGTACTGCTGAATGTGGAAGACATCACTTGTCATGCCGTAACTTGCGTGGTTGAGGTTGCAAACCTCAAGGCAACTATACATTGCCTTCCACTCGATAAATAACAGTTGGTTGGGCAGCCTCACTGGGATCTAACCAGACTAGACAACAGTATCTTCGTTACATGTAGATAGCTACGTCTAAATAGACTCTTTCCTCATCTTCATTGCATGCAAGATGGGACGCCACAATCGAAATCATTATTTTGTTTAGAAGTCTACGCATACTTCAATATTCAATCCCAGTGAAAATCGGCTCTGATACGATCGAATTAGATATGACACCAGCGTGACCAATATGAAAAATTCTGAATCATCTCTTGGCATCGAATAAGAGTGAAAGTGATCTGTTCATTTCCCGAACATCCACTCAGCGTGTGATTTTCTGAACTAGTGCAACATACCTAGCGCGCCTAGCTTGCCTGTCTCGCTAGGTCACGCGTCCGATTTCACATGCACACTTTGTTTAACTCTCTTCAATACAACCTCGATTACAAGCCACCTTTGTACACTCTTTGCTTTCCTCCTCCAGCGCTTCAGCGCTTCAGCTTCGTTTTCCGATGTTCTGAGGCATACCTCCCCCCGTGATCCCAGACTCTGGCAGCTCGAGGCCTCTGATGTAGTGTAGATTTTTCCAGGTTCTACTGCCATTGACGCGGACGGCCTCTCGGGTCCTTCTGGCGAGCCTTTTGCCTTCTCCCGCAAAATGTGAGTTCTCTCTTTACTGATGTATTGCCCCAGACCATTGATAACGTCTCATTACCTTAGACTCATTACTTCTTGCTACCTACTTTGCCCCCGGAGACTCGAGCTCCGAGCCCGGGACTACAGGGGCGGGTAGGTTGGCTGAGCGACATCAATATTGCATCGATACATATCATACGTCAACGCGTCAACAACTTACGACCACGCTGCACGAATATATCTTCTCAACTTCCCTCAACGACTTACGGCCACGCCATACCAATAGGCTCCAAAACTACGAGGTGTATGTATATTCTCTGTTTCTCTACAATTCTACGTGCCGACTATTCCCATTTTTCCAGCTCTACAGAGTCATCGAGGGACGACGAAGATGTCGAGTGGGGAGGATGTCGAGAAATGAGAGGGACGACGGATGGGGAGGTTGTCGACGGATGGGAGGGTGTCGACGGATGGGGAGGGTGTCGGATGTCGAGTGGGGAGGATGTTGAGAGATGAGAGGGACAATGGATGGGGAGGTTGTCGACGGATGTGGATGTTGAGAGATGAGAGGGACGACGGATGGGGAGGTTTTTCACAGACGGGAAGGGTCTCGACGGATGGGAGGATGGAGAGGGAGAGCAAGGCAAGGTGAGGACTGAAGCTCAGACAAACGGCTGTCGACCTTGCGAGGCAAGCGAGGGTTGTGTCGGAGTTGTCGAGGGATTGGGAGGGTGTCGAGAGTTTGTTTAGAAGTCTACGCATACTTCGATATTCAATATTCAATCTCAATATGCCAATTATGACCCTATTTACCTCAGAGACCTGAAGGCAAAGTCAAACCACTAAGGATAAATGCATATGGGTGAGGGTGCAGAAATTGAAATGGATTATAGGACACAGAAAATGCGGCTATGAATGGTAC
Source organism: Termitomyces sp. T27 (assembly GCA_017657375.1). Classification (NCBI taxonomy): domain Eukaryota; kingdom Fungi; phylum Basidiomycota; class Agaricomycetes; order Agaricales; family Lyophyllaceae; genus Termitomyces; species Termitomyces sp. T27. The sequence goes on from JAGGAW010034447.1 coordinate 14,368, forward strand.
AATGACAATCTGGTAGACGATGTTAAACTGGGAGATATGGGAGGATGGAGAATGTCGAAGTAGATCAATATTAATGGATAAATGAATGCGGGATGAGCAAGATTAGAGCTCTCAGAAAATGATGTCTGCACGTGTTTGGAGTGAATCAAAAATTCCGAAAATCAGAATAAATCAAAAAATCCTGCTGTGCAGATATTCGTCTCCTACGCCTGCTACAACGATGGGTTATCGCAAAATTAGCTCAGACATCAAGAACAGAGCCTTAGAACTTGTTGACATGGGATGGAATCAGGAGTATACGGCTGCCATACTCGGCGTTTCATCAAAAAGCATCCAGCGCTGGTTTGACCAATACAAGGCACATGGCCGTGTGGATCCACCTTGCATCCTGCGTGGACGCCCACATATACTGAATGCTGATATTGTCGATGCTCTTCGCAACCTTCTGGAAGAAACTCCTTGCTTGTATCGCTATCTTCCATGACACACCCATCTCCCTCAGCGCGTTACACAACAACCTTGTACATCTTGGTCTTACTCGCAAAGTGGTCCGCCGGGAAGCTGCTGAACGTGACGAAGCACGGAGGAATGAATGGCTATACGACGTCACTACAAACTTTGCCGCCGATCAAATTGTCATCATCGATGAATCCAGCAAAAACGGCCGAACCATGTTCCGTCGGTATGGGCGAGCATTTGTAGGCGAGGACCCTGTCATTCGTGAGCCATTGGATCGAGGAACGCGATATAGTGTGATTCCTGCACTCATCATGGATGGCTACATTGCGGTTCGTGTCCTTGAAGGGTCAGTTGATGGATTCGAGTTCTTTGATTTCGTTGTCAATGATGTACCAGTGCTGTTGATAAATCTGTCCATGGGTGTCTTTGCTGATCAATGCCTAGCTTCCGCATATGAATCGTTATCCCAGCCCACACAGTATATTGATTGTTGACAATTGTTCAACTCACCACAGTGATGCTGTCCGTGAGGCTGTTGAAGCGGCAGGTAGTGATCTGTCTGTCAGTTTAAATGGCTTCTTCTCCATCTCACCATTTCACAGGTTGTCTGTACATCTTCCTGCCTCCGTACTCTCCAGATTTCAGTCCAATTGAGCAGAGTTTCAGCTGCTGTAAGTGATAGTCCACCCTTTTGAATTGCTCTACATCGAACTTACCCTGTCAAGTAAAAGCATACCTTCGTAGAAACTTTGCCCGTTTCGGTAATAGTGACTACCCAGAGCAAGATCTGGTTGAAGCGTGCTACGAAGCCATCACTCCTGAGAAGGCTCGAGGGTGGTTTCACGATAGCGGCTATTTTTAATAGAAAGCTTTATTGTAGAATCATATATACAAGAAGTTTCGATATAAGTTGGAAATGTCACGAGGGACTCCGGGAGTGAAAAGTAAGTATCTATATGGAATTTGACTGGCCAGCTCCTTCACAAATGATTTCCACTTCGTTGCATGCGTCAAAGTGAAGGGGCCATAGGTCTTGGGATCTTGCTTGACCAACTTGTCGCCACGCTTCGTCTTTCCCCGCTGCAAGACTGGATGCATGGCAACCTCGATATAAACTGTAGCAGAAAAGCTTGAAACAGGTTCCATGGCCTCACGAGGTTTTGGCGGTCGGCCACGAGGTCTACGAGCGATGACAGCGGGTTCATCGTCAGATCCGTCGTCAGACTTTTCGTGATGGGCTTGACTTTTGTTGAGACGCGCTGACTTCGAAGGGGCCTGCGCTGACTCGTCCTGATGCTTGCGTTTCCGTTCCTTTGTCTTCTTCGTTTCCCGAGACTTTGGAGCTGCTGCAGCATTGCCTTGAGGGAGGTTTTTCGGGCTATCAGAGTCGCTCTCCTCCTGTCCTGTGACGTCCGTTGCTTTAGAGCCTCCCGTAGGCTTTTTCTTCCGAGATGGAAGCTTGATTTTGAGTCCGCACTTACGGGCTTCCTCTGGAAGGGACCATGATTCAGATTGTGCTACTCCACCTATCCGAGAATTGGTACTTACCTCGTAATTTGACATCAGTTTCACTGTCCTCTTCCACCTCTTGTCGGCGAAAGATATCTTGGGTATATTGGGATGCATCCGGAGCACATCCCTTGTTGTTGGACTGACTGGTCAAGTCAACCTCATCATCGGCTGGCTGAGATTTTTCGAGGTCGACAAGATCAATAATGTCGTCGCTTTTTGGTTCAAAAAAGGAATGTGGGGTTGGGGAAGGTAGCTTCTCCATAGATATATGCTTTTGGGCTGAAAAATGAATGTGTAGCACAGTTTTTACGAGCAGAATGCGAGATTGAATTTTTTGATTTATTCTGATTTTCGGAATTTTTGATTCACTCCAAACATGTGCAGACATCATTTTCTGAAAGCTCTGTAATCGCGACATGTCATGACCACTCACGCGCTCTCCGTAGGCTCCGTCGACGCGTTTTTGACGTGTTGTTAAGCAATTTGTGGCCGAACACCCCCGGAGGCTTCCTTGCAGCACCATAAGTGAATAACAAGCAATCCCCCACATCTATTTGTCCATTTGTCCATTAGTATTTATCTACTTCGACATTCTCCACCCTTCCCATACCTCCCATTCCATTTTGTCACACTTTGTCTCATTATTCCTGCACTCTCCCATTTTCCCAACAGAAAAATCTTGGTCAAGTAGAATGTATGGAAAACATGAGAAAAATGTAGATAGTATACGGATTCTCCAGATTCCATAATTTCACACTTTGCTTCCTACGACGCGTACGCTTCCACTCAACACGATGAGCACGATTAATCGCGACATGTCATAACTACTCACGCGCTCTCCATAGGCTTCGTCGACGTGTTTTGACGTTGTGGCTTAACACGAAGCTTGTCGCTGCTGATTCTCTTGAAGACATCGTTGGCAGCTGTATTCCTACTCCTCCCATTCCATCAATCCTCCACCACTTCTTGGTTGTCGCCGTATACTCTGTAGTGCTGACCTGGCTCGGTGTTCGCGATGATTGCCTGCACGAGGAGTTCGAATCCGACTGCCTCTGCCCATTGTATGTCCTGTTTGCCGTCCAGCGTGTCCCACCCAGGAACGAGCCTCCATGCCCTCCAGTATCCTCCCACGATAATCACGATCCCGACTCCTGAGCTGGCGTCTGAGTACGCTCTTGGGTCATGGAGGCGGACTGGTATCGGAATGGGCCTCCGTCCCTTGGACTCGAGCGTAGCCTTCCATCAGTCAAGGTCGTGAGGAAGTCCTCGTCCTGCACGATGCAGCATGAACAGACTATCACGACTTGTCCCAACCATGATCTCCAAGTTTGTAAGGTATGCCCTGCCGTCAGGATAGACCAAAGAGGCATGTAGCCACTTACCATAGAGTTGCTGAACGTCCTGGAGGACATGTTTCTTCGCCCCTTCGCACTCTGCGATGGCCTTAAGGTACTTCTCCGTCTTTCCTTCCTCCAGCCCCACCGTGTAGTCCCCCAGGTCCCAGGACATCCCGATGAATGTGTTCCTGGTAGCAAACAGCCTATCCTTCTCCTCCTCCCAAGGAATTCCCAGCGCTCCTGAATTTCGTCAACTTCCGTGATGGAGTAGGTGTACTCCCCATCCTCGCCGCCTCCTCGCCGCCTTTCCAGGATGTCTTGAATCGGGAACTTGCAGTTTTCGTCAAACTCCTACACCGTTCCATCCTCGAAGATTTTCCTTTCATACCACACTCGCCCCTCATTCTGGTGTTTGCCTCGCTTCTTGATAACCTCGTGCCATTGTCTCCTGCGTTCATTGTACTCCTGCAAGTGTTCCCGTCGTATCCGCACGAAAAGGTGGTCGTCGGCCGCAGGCGCTTTCTAAGGCTTGTATCTAATCCCATCTGGAGACTGGGCCAATCGCTTGATGTCGCATGATGTCGAGTCCCGCATCCGCTGGCTATCTGTACCCTCGAACCTGTCGATGCAGAGTTCATCCTCACCTGTTCGTACCACTGCTGCCGGTCATTGTGAGGTGTGCAGCGGAATTGTACGATATGCCTCTGCGACGTCCCGTACTGCTGCCTGAGAATCCAGCGGAAGTCGCGATATGAGTAAGCATGTAGCGTTGAACGTCCCCCAGGTGCAGGGGAACTGTTCTGCTGTTGTAAGTGCGTTGACTGAAGGGTTGAGGAACTTATCTGACGTCTTGTACGGGAATGACATGTTTTGTATGAGCCTGAACTTGCCAGGCACGCTTTTCAGGAATGCACTCCGCGGGAAGGCGAAGTGGGTAGATCGTACCAGATCGTACCCGTGGAGTCGTCGACTTGCAAATCCACTGGACGCCAGGCCATGCGGACTTCGCGCCCAACGAACGCGCGGATGAAATAGCCAAAGCGGCCGCGCGCGGGTTTTCCGGCGACACCAAGTCATTACTAGCTACTCTAAGGAAGACCCCCCTCCCCATTAGCATACCTGCGGCCCGGCAAGCCGTCTTAGAGTCCCTGCGTCTCACATGGAAATCCCGCTGGAAGAAATCACCGAGATACCCTCTCGTCCACGTCATCAACCAGTCATTCCCCTAAGAGACTTATGCACCTCGTCGACCCCCCTCAACCACCAGCACTCGGCGATACTTGCCCAGCTTCGAACTCAGCACATACCTCTCAACCACCACCTCTTCCCTATCCGTTGTTCAGAGACCTCGGTGTGCCCTCACTGCAACGGCCTGACTGTGGCACCTCTTACTGGTTTGCCCCCACTATCAGTTTGAACGACACAGGCATCTCCGCCGTAAACTACGTCGAAAAGCTGAGGCACTTTCCTTCCTCTTGTCCACCCCCGATGGCCTAAACCCCCTCTTCAGCTTCATACACGCGACGAAAAGATTCAAGATTCTTGAGCCCAGAACACAAGATAGACAAGTTCACCCCACCAAGTTCGTCCTAGAAGGGTACCCTCTACCTCACCAAACTATATTACTCTACTCTTAATGTCGGCACCTGACTGACCCCTTTTCGCTCGCTCTAGAGCTTTTTTTCTTCCATCACGGGATGGGCATGCGTCTGCGCTGCTCGATCCCCCGCCGTCTGCCTCGCGGACGGCACTCGTAGCAGCTCACCGGAGACCCTTGTAGCCACGTGTTTCAGGTTGCAACAGGAGAGCGCAGTCTAAAACAGCTAGGGAAAACCGTCTCGCTTATTCTCTGCGTATGCAGGGGGGTGTGGTATTCCGCGGCTCTCGTAGCTTACCGTACTTCCTTACTATAGTCTGATGTACCGTGTACCGTGGCACTATGTGCCAGACACGTTAATGAAAAAAAAATAATCCTCTCTTCAAACTTTACTCAACCTTGGCTCAAAGTGTCAGGGTCCGAAATCAGGGCAGTACCATCATCAATATTACTTCTGCAGCTTTGCACGTAGTTGCTGGTTGAAGGTGAGTAGACATGACTTCAGAGGTCTAGAGTGTCTGACAATACTAAACCCTTAACGGGAAACGTTATACGTGTAATACACTTTAACAGTCTCCCCATTGCTTCTCCTCCCTAACGAGTACCCGGAAATTGGCGGAAAGTAAGAAATACTTCTTTCAGTAAGTATGACTCATATTTAGATTCGTTCCGTGTAAGAGAATTATACTCGACAGAAATGGAATTTTGTCGGAGGCCTTCCACAAAGAAAAATTGTTGAGAGACATTCCGATTTCTGCTTTAGATCTACGCTCCGATTCACCACTTCCATGCCCTATTCAACTAATTCCAATAGTAATGCCTCGGATTTCTCCAGATTCGTTATGCACCTTTTTACCAACTGTCTCCCTTCTTTGGCTACGCCTTCCAGGTACTCACTACGGTCCTCCGAGGTTACGATACAAGCCTTCAGGACCTCACAGAATATATCCTTTTCTACGAAGAGTTTCGACATCTGCCAATCAATCGATTAGGGATAATTTCATTGTTGTCATCATGAACTCACCAAATCAATGTGTGTTGTCAGTTTGTCGTTCTTATAAATCAGTTCTTTCTTCCTTTTCTCGAGTTTGATCAATTTCCTGAGGAGCTGTTGAAGAGATTTCAAGCTTGATTTTCACTGACAGTTTGATTCAGCCTACCATGCTCCGACTGCGAGTGTGTGATATTTTATATAGTTGATCTTTGAATCGATCATGGATTCGTTGAATGGGTCTAATACAATAGTCAGTAATAGTCTATGCAATTCTACACCGGAGGAGAACCTACTTCGAATAAGGGCAAAGTTCTTTGTTGGTTCGGAGGCACTGGCGACATTGTTGCATCATAGCAAAGCAGGATGAAATATCTTGAAAGTCATGAGTCTCACCTTATATAAATTTCAGTCAAAAAGAAGTATACATAATCGATCACACAAAAAAGGCCCTCTTAAGTTATACAAAGACAATGATCACAAACACTTGGTCAAAGCGATTGACCCTGTGACCAGGAGCATCTTTGTCAAAATTTTTTTTGTTTTTCAAATTTGTGATGTGACAGACAAAGAGGCAAATAAAGGAGATACTATCATGTACCAGTAGCTCGGACCCTCCCTTCAGTCGGACAAACAAAGTTTTTGCTACAACCAAGCACCGCCAACACTCCAAACTTGTTAGGAGGGTGAATGCATAATACTTAAACTGTTTCCAACTTAGCCTGAGTGAAGTAACGGACTGGTTGTTGAATCCCGTTGTCGAGGGCGGTTGGGACGTTGTCACGCTTGCCGGTTGCACGGCCAAGCGGACTTCCAAAATCTTGTTGAAGGAAGCAAGAAGGAAGCGTGTCCGAGTCGATGATGTTCAACTTTGCCATCAGCTGTCTGAGTGGAAGAGCCTGACTAAGGCTGTGACGATCAGTGACGTCCGACTGGAGGGGGTCCGAGCTACCGGTGCACGATAAGTAGTAAAGGAAGTCTGAGTGATCCGATACTTACTCAGAATAATTGATCCTCGATGACAGAACATCACGTTGATGGGCACTCAGTGTAAGTACATACATAAGTATATCAGATCGACTGTCATCTGATATCATCAAGGTCTGATTTAGGAGACTACAGTGTGGTATGTACTAGAATTGAGTAGTTTTCATTGGAAAAGAGACACGGAGACCTGGGCGTGTGAATTTTGTGACATGGTGATATATTAAGTAGGATGACTCGCGACTATCATCTGATAAATATATTCATCAAAGCTATCGTATAATACGGTGCCACACTAAGTAAATTCAAAAAATGGTCGTTCTTGCGCTGTGCTTTGGCACTGACAATCCTTTCTTTCTCCTTGGTTATGGATCCTCAGAAGTTCGCTGATAGTGGTTCTCTTGGTCGAGGTTCTGTGCGTCATGAGTCGACACCATCAAGTTCAGATACTTTCACCCCGCAACCCTCTCTTCCCTCAATCCATCAGCTATATCCATATCTACCTCCCTCTGGATTATCACAACATCTCCCAGGTTCGGGGGAGGCTTCAAGCTTCATATACTCATCACCTTCACAATTCGTGCCTCGATCCAGTCCATCAGGCCAGTCTCCCTTGGGCTGTCGTAAGGGCTCCAAGATATTTACTGTGGATTCTGAACTCGACGTCGCGGAGCAGTCGCGTGAACCGCCGAAGAGGAAAAGGCGTAGGCAAGCCTTAAGCTGTACTGGTGAGGAATATCGTGAACGTTATTCTTATAATCATGTAATTAATCGATTTTCTCTGTTTCTGGCTTTTTTACTTGCGTGTTCCTCCCTACCCTCATGTCACTCGCCCTGTGCTGATATCCTCCGATTTTATGGTGCTGGTAGAGTGTAAAAGACGAAAAATCAAATGTGATAGGTTTGATCATATTGCTGATCGTGGACTAAGCGTTTGTATCTGATGAAACCTCATTCGTTCAGGACCCAGCCTTGTACCCCTTGTACGCGCCGAGGAGAGCAATCGAGATGCCAATGGCATGCCATTGAACCGATGTGGGTTGATTTTTTATTTTCTATATAACTTTCGACACGTTGACATGCTCACGACAAGTATTGCATTTATAGAGAGAAATACGTTACTCGTGCTGATTTTGACGAACTCAAAGCACGTTATGACGAGCTTTTTCTACAAGTACAACGTCTACAAGCAGCGACACAAGTTCCTCCTTACTACCAAATGGGTATTCGTCCTGGGCTTCCGGGGGCAGTTGGAGAAGCTGGGCCGTTGACGCGTCCACTTGACTATCAACACTCCATGATTCCCCCATCACAGTTATTAACTCTGAATACTGAATCCCAGGGTCCTCGGCGCTTCATCGAACCTGAGGATAGTCAGACACAATCTCGCCACCATCAAACATCAGCGGTCGCGAAGACTTATCCATAATCACTGGTATCCATTACATCGCCGTTCGATTCAGACCGAACATGCCTCTGATCATTGTACGAATCTCATTGTCTTGCTCTCGACATCTTGGAAACATGATACACCTCAGTACGTCTACCGTTTTGGCCCGAAGCTTATGCCAGTGCTGATCATGATAGCAACAGCATCTTGTAATCAACGCTCGTCTCCGGAATCTGCGCATCCTGTGTGCATTTCAGCATCGCCACAATTGTATATATGAAGATTGTACAATTCTTCACTGCTCGTTTATGGCCAATGTTGTAGGTTTTGGAAATGACCCAGCAACACGTTCGCATCTCCACATATACATCTCCGTTAGTTCTCCGATGCCAGTCGATCTGTTTATAAGTATGTTTGCATATGAGTACCTCACCCACAGAATGAGGAGCTTCTTGTATCCGAATAACAATATGATTCCCGCTACGGTAGTAGTGGGCTTCTGTCGTGACTAACTTTTTGCGAATGAAACTGCCATCAAAATTAAAATCACGTGTTTCATGTGACCCGTATTCGAATGTTCTGGATTTTTC
>JAGGAW010034448.1:0-23088 GCA_017657375.1 Termitomyces sp. T27
TATGACTAACAATAATTGACAATGAGTAAGAATCTGGTCATGTGACTCATGTGGGTGACTAATACAAGACAAAAGGGAAATAGGACTAGTCAGGCAGTTGGTCAGGTGGCTAGGGATGCCTACAACATCGGACTAAGCCAGAATAGAGTCAGACACTCAGGGAATTGAGTAGTCCCCTTACACCAAAGGAGGGAACACCAGCAGAGGAGAGGGAGGTGGCACAACAAGATGATGGACCTGCTCTCAAGACAACAGGATCCAAAGCTGCTAGGAAGGGGACAAAAATACAAGGATTACCAGAATTGAGTCTGCATGGTATTGAGAAGGGCAAAGGCAAGGTGTCAGAGAGGCCAGGTGTTACAGGTGGTCCAAAGAAAGGGAGTGAGGTGGAGGGCAAGACAAAACCAACAGTACAAGAATCTGTTCTCCACTCTCCACCCAAAATCCTGATCACCTCAGCATAAACATTGCCTATATATTATGAAAGCAAGCAACCTAACAAGGAGGTGAGATTCTACTCTGCAAACATGCCAGAGGCAGAAGACGATGATGAGGAGGATGACAGCCAGAAGGACAAAGAACTGTAGGTGAAGAGGAGCCTGGAAGAGATCACAGGTGACATGATCATGGCCTACTACAAGATAACAGCTCTATGGTGTGTGTCAGAGGACTCCCCATTTTGTCCCTTTGCTCCCATCTCCAATCCTTCCCTGTGAGAGGACAGTCCATTATCCTTTGTTCTCCACCTTCCCACAGTCACCAAGGTGTCACACACCCTAAATTTCCTTCCTTTCTCCTATGTTTTACTCTTATTTCTGGTTCTTTATGTGTTTTGATCACCTTGTACTGTAGCATTATGACCAAGTGTTCATGTCATGTGTCACAGAGAGTTGTGAACAGAACACTTTTAGTACTTGTTATGCATCACAGCCTCCAAAATCTCTTCAAAACCCCTCAAAAAAGCTCCCAAAAGTCATTGGGCCAGGTGCTCCACACCGAAAATTTCCTTTTTTGGCAGGAGTGAACACCTCTAGTGAACACCTTGCATCATGCATCACACCCTGTGAACACTTGGTCATAATGTTACAGTAGTATTACTGTCACAGTCATGTTACCTGTGACATGTCACAAATTTTGTACAATAATTTGCAGTCATGGGACATTCATGTGACATGTGTCACATGACCTTCTAGTACATTTTCTGTGATCCTGGCTTTGGATGTCCTTAGACTTGTTCTCTTTGGATCCCCCTCTGCCAGGTGAGTAGCTATAGTTTGTACTTGTATTCTATTATTAAATACATCTTTGGATCCCCCTCTGCCAGCTGTGTGATTGAGCCATAGCCTCCAGAGGTTGCCCTTATAGTGTGATGGCATCCACTTTCATACCTGCTGCACCTACTGTGAAGCCAAGAACATGCAGTGTGTCCAGACCAAAGATAACACAGCCTGTGACCTCTGTTGCATACTTTGCAAGCAGACATGTAGTTTCACAACCAATGCAAAGAAAGGCAAGGCAGAGCAGAAAAGCAAAGAGATGAGGAAAAAGAAATTGACAAAATTTGTTAATGAGGGCAAGTCTCTTCTGTCCTCTCCAACTGTGATCGCTGACAAAAACACATAAGAAATGTTGGATGCTGGGCCTTCAATGGAGAGGACAATGGAAACAAAGTAGCAGATAGCAAAAAAGAGCAAGGGCAAGGTGACAGAAGCTGCCAAGGTAATCTGACTAGCATATCCCATTGCAGGGAAGATGAAAAGCAGCACAACAATCTGTTAGGTTGTTGATGGTGTCCACAACTGACTTTCAGGAGTTGAGAATTCCCTCTGCAGAATGACTGATGAAATTGGGAGTGCCATCATTTCTGTGGAGGAGTTGAGAATTCAGTCCAAGCAAGGTTTGCCAGCACAAGGTGCAGATTGGGATGCTCAATGACAACCTCAATGAACATGATCATTTGTTGAGGGACTTGAGCCACAATTTTACTGTGGTGATGAAGAAGCAAGGGCTAGTGAGTGGTGAAGAGGTGAGGTTGAGAATGAGATCCATGATTTCAAAGAAATTGCCTAAAGTCTGCAAACCCACCTCCACATGTCACTATCTATTGCCAGCCTCATTGCAACCCTTGCCACCAGCCAGCCCCATTGCAACCCCCCCTCCCCATTGCTACCAGACATCTTCTATCCCTCTCTGCCATTGATTCACCCCATTCACCCCATCTTACCCCTCTTTCAGTCAACAAAAAGGGTCAGTTGAAACTTGATTTTGAAGAAGAAGAGGAAGGGGAAGGGCTAGAGGATGTGTCTAGATACCCTGAGTTCATAAAACCTGAGGATGGTCTCTCCTGCAAATTCTTTGACATTGGAGATGAAAGAACTCCAGTGGTGTTTCTTGCAATTGTAAGTTCTCCTTTCCTTATCTTTTCTGAGTCTGTTGGTTTCAAAACACTGAATTACATTTAAAAGGTTTATACATCCTTGTTGAAAGACAGGGCCAGAGCTTTTTCTCTTGTGTACCAGGTGTTTTGTGACTTTGTGGCTTGTTGAAAGAAAGCAGTCTAGAGTTGTATCAAGAATACACCACAAAGAGTTAGTGGCATTCTATGCTCCAGCTAGACCCTCTCCTTAAGGAACTGGATAGTGTATGTGATGATTATCTATATTCCTCCTATAGCTCTGACATTTGTAGCAGAGTGGTCAAATCATTCTTGCTCATCCTCTATCTGGGTGCCTGACCAGTTTGATCATGCAATTGCTAGCATTCAGAAGTGTCTGGAATATTTTGGAATCTCCTGTTCCTCTGATGGAGATCAACAATCAAGACTTGGGTTATGCCATCAAATGTTGTTCATAATGTGGTGGCCTATGTCATTGCCTCAGCAAACTGCAAATTTGTCATCTGGGAGCAACTCGTTTTCACTCCATCCAATATAGAAAATGGCACAATCAATACCCAAGATATTATTCAAAAGTGTGGAGCTGTTACTGCTCAAATTGTGGATCCTATCTACAAAGCAGCAGATCAGGATATGTCTAAGGTCCAATTGCAAAGATTGACAAGGATAGAAAATGTATGGATCTCTGCACTGATATGTTAAAAGTCTAATGATTGAGTAAATCAATCTGGATCAGAGAGTTATGCAGGGGATGTGTTGAGAAAACTTCATGAGGAACTATTAAACCAAGTGTGGAATAATCCTTGTCAGTGCTCTTCTCATAAATTTTCTGGACATGCCTGAAGTCATGCTACAGATTTGTTCAGAGGGTCTTTGCTCTCACCCTCAGGCAACATGAATATTGGACCCTGTTACCTTGTTTAATAATCATTGCCAACATTTATAAAACACCAAGTATGCATATCTCAGAGAAGCATTGGTTATGCCAGACCCCAAGCCTAATTGATCTACTTACTAATGGCACCATCCTCAATCACTTGGACAAGTTAAAGGTTGACAGATCAAATTAAGGACTCAACAGATTCTCAAAAAGAAGTTTCAAATTGTCATGACACCATTATTACTAACACAAGTCTTCTCTTACTAGTACTAGACTCCAAGGCTCTCTGTTCTATGCTCTGGAATCAAATTTCATCTACTTTGTACTATGTACAGTTGCTGCTGGTAATACTTATACTGTTGACTCTGAACTTGAACATCACAACTGAAGGACTCAATGGATTCTGAAAAAGAAGTTTCCAATTGTTGTGACACTACTACTACTAACACAAGTCTCTGTTCTGTGCTCTGAAATCACATTAATCTGCTTTGTATTAGTACTATCACATGTTATGGCTTTTAAGATGGTTGGGAGTTTCAAAATCCACTTTTTTGAAGGGATCACAAACACAAAATAGCTGATCTTGTTGACAATATCTCAGATATATACTACTTTATCAAGGCTATCAATCAAAGTAACAAAGGCTTTGAGTATTTGCCCTGCAATATGGTTGACATTGAGTGACAAATCCTAAAAACCAATTCAAAATGTCCTGGATTTGAGCATGACTAAACCTATCCTTGTCAAAAATTCACAGAATAGTCTTTTAATCTAGAAGAATGGTTGTTTGAAGTTTAAATACCATCACAGCAGTGGGCACAGAGATACAAAAAGAAAGATGAATTTACATGACACTGTCCTTCACAGAATGCTCAGAAACAGTGATGCAGTGATGGCACTCAGTGATGTGTCCACTGAAGACCACTGCCAAAGTTTGTCTCCATTACTCAGCATGACATTTTGTGATGAAGATTTTGAAACTCCCAACTTTTGAAACCTGCACAACCAGCTTCCTTCCAACACACTCATCCACCCAGTTTTATTTATTTTTACACCACAGAAAGATAGTCCAGAAGTTATGGAATCAACTCCCAAAGACTGTTTTGCAATAGCCCTAACCAATCTTTTGCTATTTATGGATCAGTGAAAATTTTGAAACTCCTAACCAGTGATAGTATATACAGTTACTGCCACTAATACTTATACTGTTGGCTCTGAACTTGAACATCATCATGATTCAGACTACAGCTGGAGACTCAGATGTGACTACTGGCATGTTTTGAGATCCCAACTTGAAAGAGAAAGATGATAAAACACAAATGATGTAAGTAGCAAGTTATCTCAAAAGATGTAGAGTAAAACAGAGTTTTGAGAAACCACAAGACTAGATACATGAATACATGGAGGTTTATGTAGTCAAATTTAAGAAATAGAATAAGGGGACATATGTGAATAGGCAAAGTAGAACTTGAATTTGTGATCATCAAGGGAGGACTTGTTCCTAGGTAAACAAAAACATATGAAGTCATTGACCAGTACATATGCAGTATTTTCAAAGAAAGCTCTAACACCTCATGTTTCATGACAGACTTACTCATCCAAAAGGCTGCACTATCAAAAAGAGAGCCACCTTTTACTTACCATATATGGATCCTTAGAGTAGTATAAAAAGCCTATAAAACTAGTTACAAAACAACAAGAAATAACTCTGAGTCCCCAGTGTTATTGTTTAAAATCATTACTGACTGCTTCCAGTTACTGTTTTGTTTATTTCATTTGCTCTCATCATTGTAGCATTGTGCTATTAGTGACAAATTTGTATTGTTAAACCCATAAAGTCTTACCAACACTAGCACCTTTGTTGTTAGTGCTACTGCCAGTCTTAAAAATCATCTACTGACTCTACTGTTGCTGTTGTTACTGTTACCAACTGTACCCACTTACAGCAACATAAAACCCACATATAACTGCCATTTAACAGCACACTTATTCCTAGCAGTTGTCTGTACTGACTGTTGTTAGTCACTGACTGCTGCGCTCTCCACAAACTAGTAAAAAGAGCAGCAGTGCTGTCAGTGTCCTTGTCAACAGACTAGATCACATGAATTTCCAAGCTGAGGTCCTTTGTTGTGCCTTACTACAGCTTATATCTTCCAGTATCAACACCATCTCATAGTTACAACCTCAGCTTACTGCTACTGCTTACTGCTTTGTACAGAATTGTTACTGCTTATCACTTACTTCACATCATTGTAAATCCTTACTGCTGCTATTGCTAGTAGCCTTGTTAGTGTTAAAAGCCCATACTTATTGTTAAATGCATATCTCACACAATTCCTTACCACTTATCAACATTTATATAGTGTTAGAATTGTTCTTTAAAGTGCTAACTATTGCACCTAGTTACAACTGAGTTTAGCAATATTGAGATTCTCATTAAAAAGTTTTGTGGCCCCCTCATACTTTGAGTTATCCTACAAATATATGACATATAGTGTTAGTGTAAGGGCAAGGCTTAACATCTGCAGAACTTTTTCCACAGAGTTGGCAATGCAAGTGACAAGCAAGAGTTGAGTGGGCATGGAGGCAGGCAAGAGTCAGGCAAGGGTAAGTAAAGCTAGCAAAGGGCCAGATGTGTCAGAGGACTCCCCATTTCTTTCCTTCTCTCCTGTCCCCAGTCCTCTCCAGGTCTCCCTCACTATAATTTTCCTTCATACTCCTTCATCAGCCTTATATTTTGGTCCTACTTCCAGCCCTCAGACTTCACTGGTTCTCTGTCCATAATTGCAACAGGTCTTGCTCACCTCCAGGCTCTTGATCCATGGATGCCATCAGATCTTATCCACTTTAGGCATTCCTAGCAATCTCCAGAGTTTTGATGCCATTAGGTCATATCTGCATGGGGCAGTCATGGCAACTTCTGGAGTTTGTATCATTTTCAGAGATTTTCCCCTTTGGGTTTTTCTGGCTTAGGTGTACTGTACAGTTATTTCCCATGCTTTAGGCAAAGTAAAACTTGAATTTGTGATCATCAAGGCTTCAAACTTGAACTTCAACAATTGAACTTCATCAACTTGAAAAGGGGTATGCTGGCACATGCCTTGGAACATTTCAAAACATGGAGTTGGATTTCTAGGTTTCCAAGTTCATCATGATGCTGCTATGAATCTATGCTAGTACTTTCATAACTTTTGAGTGTCTGGTGGACTGCCTGTCAGGGAACTCCCTGTTTCTTTCCTTCACTCCTGTCCTCATTCCTTCCCCAGTCTCTCTTCTTATATTTTCCCTTGATACTCCTTCACCAGCCTTATCTTTTGGTCCTACTCCTAGCCCTCAGACCATACTGTGCACATGGATATAATTGAGACAAGTCTCACTCACCTTCAGGTTCTTGATCCATGTCCTTGATTCATTGATGCCATCAGATCTTATCTGCTTTGGGCATTCCTGGCAATCTTCAGAGTTTGGATCATTTTTGGAGATTTTCCCCTTTTTGGTTTTCTGGGGCTTAGGTGTACTGTACAGTTGTTTCCCATGCTTCTGACTCCCCAGAAGCATCCACTCTGGCATAGAGAGTCCTCAGACTTGTTCTCTTTGGATCTCCCTCTGCCAGCTGTGTGATTGAGTCATAGCCTCCAGAGGTCATCTTACAGCAGAACAAGTCTCCAGCTTCGGTCTGGGAGCCCTCTCTAGCTTATCTTGAATCCCTTCTTTCCCTAGAGCTCTATCTCCTCCGCTGACTTGCTTATTGCCCCTGTGGTGCTTCTATGATCCAACCAGTCTCTCCAGCTGCCTCCTTGGACATCTCCAACCTCCAGGACAAGGCCTGGAACTGTCTGCTTGCTTTAAAAGCCCAGGTGCAAGCCACTCAGGATTCTCTCTCTCTCTCTCCACACTATGGAATTTGCTAGACTGTGTCAGACAACAGACACTATCTTTCAATCCTTTCAGACACTCTTGGACCACCTCTCTCCATCTCCTCCCAACACTCTGGCACTTCCCTCATTGAGAACTGTCCACACTGTGCCTCATCTTGACACCTCTACCACTGCACATGCCAAAATCCCCTGCCCTACACTTCCTGATGCCTATGATGGGACTCATGCCACCAGTGAATGCTTCCTTCAGTCATGCATCACCTATATCCAGCTTGCTGGCAATGCCTTTGTCTCTGACACACTCAAGATCATTTGAGTGCTCTCTTACATGAAGACTGGCCACACTTTGACCTACATGGTTTATGTATTCAGATGTCGCAGTTTTGTGGATTGGGCAGCATTTGAGGCCGACTTCCATGCAGAGTTTGTTCCCCTTAATCCCATCAAAACTGCAGCTCTCTCTCTCTCTCTCTCTCTCTCTGTGATCAAGACCAGTATGGTCAAGAGAAGCATACACTTGATGAATACATTGACTCCTTCCAGGTGCTCATCAAGCAGGCTGGGTATCCTGATGGTTTTCAACTCTGTCTCATGTTTTAGGATGGTCTCCACCCTGCCTTCATTGATAGAATTGACAACTTAGCCAAAGGTCAACCCAGTGATGATTATCTAGAATCTTGGTTCAAGGTAGCTCAAGAACAGTGGCAACTTATGGAGTTGAAATGTGAGTTATGCCATGCCATTCTCAGTCTTGTCTGACAGCACCTTTCTGCTCTGTTCTTTCAGCCCCATCCTCAGCCTACCTACCTTCCCATGCATGTTTATCAGCCCCTCCTACTTCTACTCCTACCCTTCATCCCTTGCCTGCCAGCATACCTGATGCCTTATGGCAGTGATCCTCCACCTCTTTGCTCTGTTGTTGATGTAGAAAGCCTAGCCACTTTGTGCTACTGTCCACAAAGTCTAGAGGTTTGCTACTTGTTGCCAGCTGAATAGGAGGAGCTCCTCTGGCAGTTGCTGGCAGCAAAGGATGCATCCAGAACTCCCTCACTGAATGCTGCAGTGGCAGAGTCACCCTCATTGGAAGCGATGAATTCTGCTATTCTCCTTTCTAAAGTCGAAAAGGATTTTTAGTTGGGTGATGGATGAGTTGTACACCTCTGCTGCCTAGTGCTAATCAGTTCACATGTTTGTCTGCAGAATCTGCCAATACATTGCCCCTTGTTGATGATTCTATGACTGAAACTGAGACCGACAGCACCCTCTTCAACATACAAAAGACCCCACCAGCCAAAGACCCAGCTAGAGTGCTTTCTCCTATTCTGCAGAGATGCATCAAGCACCAAATCATCTCACTGAATAGCGAGCTCTATATTGCAAGTCTGAATATTAACTATAGATTCATCTAGTCTCTCAAGATCTCACTATCAAAGTTTGTAGACTAGAATTCTAACTTCCCTCAATTGAATTTCATCAGATTCTGTGTTGGACTTTCCCTTGAAGAGCTTGATGGTGTCTGCATTGTCAATATGGCTCCCTCACCTATTTTGTGATGAGTTAGTGGTGCTTGTAAAACTCACAACTATGATGGGAAATTGTCACAGAAAATTGATCTCTGTGACCTACCAACCAAGACATGTCTGAGCCACCTCTCTATTTTACATCTCTCCCACCTTCCATGCTCTGTGTCAGATCTTCAAGTGAATATTCATCTGCTTCATTCCTCACAGGCTGACATGTCAAACTTGTTAGAGTGTCATAATGCTATTATGCAGTCTCTCAAGTCTCCAGCTCTCTCCAATTCCCCTGATGCAGCTGTCTCAGGGTTGAACAAGGCTGAATATCCATTATCTGTTCCTCAGAAAGATTCACAGTGCATCAGTGTTTGTTTCAACAATTTTTGTGTTTGAGAACAATATTTGCAGTGATTTCAAGGGTTGGGATTCTTTCACCATGAATTCATTCCAGGATGATGTGGATACTGTTGTACATGAAGAGAAGGAGAAGAAGGTTACTCATCAAATTATCTTTCAATGCTTCTTGCCATTGACTTATTGTCCCCTTCAGGCAGCAGTCCAAAAGTACTCTGGGCATGCTCTCTATTGAGGAGGTACAATATGGTCCATCAGATGCCATATTCCTGAGCATATTGTGTACAAATCACCAACAAAAATTGTCTAAATCTCCCCTATAAACCCTTCATTTCTAGCACCAGTGATGATGATTTGGATGATGAGCTTCCTGAGTTAGTGTGCCAAGATTGTGATCATGGAGATTGTATATGTATTGTGAAGAACACTGGTCCAAGGCCCCAGGTATCCTCCTATTGAGCAAGACTCTGAGGTTTGATTTATAAGCCCTTCTTGTCAGTTCACTGTTCATCAACTAATTTGAAACTGATTCCAGAGCATCTAGCCAACATCAACTTTCCTTCTCTCTGTCCAAACTATGATTTTCTTTGTGTTGCCCTTGTCAAGCACCTACAATGATTTCTTGAGCTAGTCATAAAATCACTGTAAATTGTTTAAATTCAATGTCTTTTCACTATAGCAGTCATGGTCTGTTTCTACTTTTTGGTAATATAATAAAGGAACTGGTTTATTCAAGAAGTGCTAATCTTAACATCTTCATGTTTTTGGACCATGGAATCTTGAGATTTTTTGCATTTATGGGGTGATGTTTAGGTGAGCTTTGATCTGCTCATCTGTCTTCACCATCTTAGCAAATGTCAAATCAATGTCTAATCCAAGTCCACACCCATACCTGCCTGTCAATCCTCTTCTTGACAGTATCAAAGCCTTGTCATCTAGACAGGCAAAGGTGATGACATTATTATTCCACCCAAGCCCAACAACAATCACCTCCAATGATGAGAGGATTCTGGTCCCCTGCCTAAGCCTGAGTAGATGGTGCTTAGGATTGTCAATTGTCTTCATAGTTGTGCATCCTCATGTTCAGTTACTTTACTGAGCTTTCTGACCTGTTTGCAGTGTTGGACTATTTGCACTTTTGGTATTGATATTTTTCTCTGTTAGTTCATAAAATTGCAAAATTTATTTCTATCAACTTGTCAATGATGTTTATCTAGTACCGTAATAGACTTGTCTTTGTCCATGTTCTATGACCTTCACCTGCTCTCTGGAAGGTGTCTTTCCAGAGAATCACATTAGGGTGTTTCTGTATTATTTGTAGTATTCTTATTTGTGTAATACCCTCACTCTGCACCAATATTCATTCTATTTCTGCTGCTGTATCTTTGAGCCTGCTTCACTTCTCCCTCAGTGTTCATCTTGCATTTTGAGCAACCAAATTGATCACCTGACCCTTTTCCTAACTTCCTGTATCTCTGGAATCTCTGTCATAACTGATTTGTCTTTTATCACATATTTGCACAAGTACATTGAACCATCATAATCCCTCATAACAAAGTCCAAGTATAATGATGGATACTAGTGTGATGCCTAAAGAATCATGGATGGATTTTGAGTAACTGGATATGCACACTCAGCACTGCAATAAAAAGGTAGTAGGCAAAATGCATGAGATCTTATGGGTGCCACTCTTGTAGATAGAAGTTACAGGGCTCAATGGAAACACATGGAGAGGCATACAATACTATGTCCCCACCATATGGATTAGTGATTTTAAAGAAAAAAGAGAGAAACCTCAACTGTACCTAGCAAGATTGACATGAGATCTTCTTGTCGGATTTGGATTCTGAGCCTTGGTATATCTTCTGGCTCTAAATTACTATGGCCAGTTTAATTATCATTGTATATACTATAACATTCTGCATTACTAACTTATGCCAGTAGATATATGTCACTGTTTTAATTTGTAAGTCAATAGATACAGAGAGTATATTGGAAAAAGATATGTACTTACATTGAATTACCTTGGTCCTTAACCAGTGCCAGTGTGGACCAACAATTGATCCGCTTGACCCTAAACCAAGTGAAAAAGGGGTTATACAGTCTGAGAGGGTCATGCTAGTGGTAGGAAGGCAAGATGAAAAGTTGGCACATAATCATTTCAAGTTTGTTGTGTGGTAACATGCATCAGCCAAGTTGGTCTCTTCTGATTTCTTTCCAGCCAAAATTCAAGTTCAATTAAACATCCAGTAATTCTTCTTGGTCATCTGAAGTTCAAACAATACAAGCAGAATATGGATCATTTAGAAAGTACCTAGTACCTAGAGTCAATAAGGACTTTATTAGGCTCAGCACTACTAGGGTAGTAGAAAGGTTGAATGTCCTCTTCCAGTGAGAAGTGGAGTGTTAATGATGTATAGGAGAAGGATTGGATAACAACATAGGATTAGAGTATAAAGAAGATGTGCTGTGCCAAACAGACTACTAAAGGAAGAGTAGAATTAGAACAGGATTGAATACTGATTGACAACATACTGGGTTTTGAAACAAAGGATAAGTCCAAGCACAAAGATGAAGCAAAGTGAATGGCAGCCCTGTCAAACAGAATTAATAGTATATCAGGCTATACTGTCATTTCTTTATCAAGACCCCATCTAATTAGAAAAACAACTATTTGCAAAATACCCTCTAATTTAGAAGGCCCATAGAAATTGCCCCATTTGGGAATTGAACCTATGCATTCTGATCAAAATATCATACAGAAGGCATCTATAACCATTACACTATAAGACCTTGTAAAATAAAGTGACACAATTGATAAATATACCTGTCCCAAACCCTAAGCCTTGACTGTAAACCAAAGCCTAACCTGCTAACCCTAACTGCTAACCAGCTAACCATTAACCCCCTAACCTTAACCAAACCTTAACTAGGCCCTCCCAAGCTCATATGATGCTTGTTGTATTGCTGTTTGATGGCAATGTTGCTGGTTCAAGCCTTGCTTTTGACAAGTTTTTAATCATTAAGGCCTTTGCATTCTCTTTCAATGAGAAGCTATCTTGCAAAGCTACCCTTCTAAATTTAAAGCAGTTTTGCAAATAGTCTGGCTTCTACTAGAAGGCTGCTTTGCAAAATCCTGCCATAATCATAATTTTTGAAGGTTTGTCTCATGCTTCTGCATAATTGTCTAATTCATTTATTGAGCCTGTTTCAGAATGTAAAGAAACAACTGTTTGTTCAATAATATAGTCTCCAGGGTCTTGAAGAGTAGATCAATGTCTGAATGAGAGAATGAGCATCCAACTGACTGGCAGCATCATTCAAGCTGTCCCAGAAATTAGGAAGAAGTGCAACCATATAAAACCATCCAGTACCACAGATAGGAACAGAGTTACACAAGAGGGATGTGGCCTCTGAATAGACCAAAGTCTGGCACTTGCTGATGAGCTTAAACACTGATAACACTGTCTGAGTGAGGAGAAGTCATGGTGAGATGAGTTGGACCACCATATCAAGACTAGGACAACCATCTACCATTAACATTTTATGACAGCCTAGGGAGATTTGTATGGGTTTGAATAGATCACTCAATGTGGCTAATGAAATGAGAGGAACATTATATCCTGTATAATCAAGTAAAACATCAATGCTGTACAATAGAGCAAGAAGGCAACATATTGAGGAAATATGTGTGGTCATGTTATATGGTCTGGTCATGTCTTGAAGAGACATAAAATTACTGTCACATGTCAGGTTTTTAAATTGTGGTGTTTCTGACTTGCCAGAGGGCTGTAATGAGTTTTCTTCTAGTAAAAGATGTGATAGAGGGATAGTCAAAGATGGTAGACTCAGTGCTAGGGGTCTGAGAGGTGGTGATTGTGCAATCAGGTTCTCTGAATCAAGTGTTAACTCTCCATCTTCAGATTGACTACCAACATGGCATGAAGACAAGTGAGGACTTGTTTGTCAAGACTTCAAGGGACAAGAATATGGGTTACCTGTGTGGCTAGGAGGTGTGCAGTTCCAAGCTCACAAAGGTGCAGTATGCTTTAAAGGTGATATCAAGTCTACAACTAGATGTCATTGTCTTAGTCTTACAAAAACAAAGAAATTTTAAATACTGTACTGGACTGCATCCTACAATGGTCTTTCAGATGCTGTAGACAACTATCTACCTGCCTGAGCATTTAGAACATGCCAGTTGTTTCTTCAATATATGCACTAATATACTTATTTCTCATAGGCCACCTATTGTCATGCATTGGCTTCCATATGCCTCTTTGATAGCATTCAAGGCCTGTAGTGAAATGAGGACAAGTAGTCACTACTGAAATTGCTCTCTTGCCTTCCAGAAAAGCTATTTCTCTGGTGTCACTGAGTGAACAGTCACAACAAAAGTGAATTGACCTACACATGAGGAGGACAAATTGCCTCTCCTCGATCTCCCCTTGTTTTTCAGTATTGGTGGTCAGTCACAATGATGTTCTTGGTGTGAGCTTCATTTTCCTCTGTGGAAAGATCATAAGACAGGCTTTCAATCAAGGCTTTGTTAAGAAATGTGTCTTGAAACTGCATGGTTGATTGCACCAGAAAATTGTAGATACATATCAAGAATCCATTGGTCATAGTTTACAGAAACTCCTCAAGTTACTGCTAGTGCTACTAGCAGTTTCCATAATGTAATGTTGCCATCATTCTTGCCATCAGTAGATCCAGCTAGAATCTGCATCTGAGTGTTACATCATTAATTTTGATTCCACTCCATTATGGTAAAGTCATGGTGAATGTTGCTTCACTTTCATGCCTCACCTATTCCCTGTCAGTGTCATCATCTCAAGAGATGCAGTGTTATGAGAAATTTGGCTGCTACTATTTGGTCTTGTACCACATGCCAACCCTTGGCAGACTGTCAGATTGATATTGCTTCAGAAAATGGATACATGATTTATCCAATTGTTCATGGGATGCCCACTACCCCCAGACACCTTTTTATTCTTCATTGACTCATGATTCCTACATCATTATGCCCATATTTTCTGCCAACAGTCAGCAACACAGACAGAACATGCTGCTCACAATTCATTCTGAGTCACAATGGTCAATGACTTTTTTTGTGCAGTTCCACATTCATTGCCCATACTATCTAGAGACTCTAGGCATGTAGTGCTATGAAGATTAGTTTGTATGTTGGTCCAGTGTCTGATTGGTGTAGTTTGCTTATTAATGGCAAAAGACCATCTTCCATTGCATGATTTGGCACATCATCATGGCCTAAGAAAATAATGGAGTCCCTCTCATCATGGCTCCTCCACAGAACGTCTGTGCTCTGGTAAAGCTTCTGAATTTTGTGGTGTATTACCCCATTTTTAGGGCCCTTTGCTAGATTGATCTGCTGAAGCTGTCATGAAAGACATTGGCATATGTTCAATTTAAATTGTTGAAATAGTTTTTTCCATCTTCTCTTGTTCCTCTTGGCCTCAGAAATGGTTCAAATTCTTCACAACAGTCCTTCTGTTCACACCTTTTTCATGTGCAACAAAGATGACAATTTGATCAAAAAACTTTCCAGAAAGTCTTGTCTTGTTACAAAACCAACCTCTCTCAGCTTCATAGAGGCTAGGAACATCAGTGCTGACACTTGACATTGATATAGCACCTGAGTGGCTACATTTGTCTCTAGGAGGAAGGATTTAGGTGGCTGAAGGCGATGACTGCAGAAATGTGAGAGAAAGGCATTGACATCTGCACTGCTGGCTTCGATATCTGCAGTGGTGTTGACAGTGATGATCATGATGACATTTTTGAAGAGCTAGATCTTGAAAAGTTTGCTCTGGTCTTTTCTTACCCTCTAAATAAGCACTCCATGGATGCATTGTCATTGTTCATTATGGAGAAGTGTTTGGGCCAAGGTTGTAGCCCAGAAACAGCAAAACAGATTTATTCTGCATTCAAATGATTTTGGGAGCAAATGTATGTCACTGTTTCTTCTGTTCATTCTCTGTAATGACAACCTTGGTCTCTAGGGATGGTGACCAATACTGCAGGACATATCATTTTGATTGTACAACAGAAACAGTCACTGGTTATCCTGCATCTTCCAAAATCATCAAGGACCTGCTTGAATCTATAGATGACTTGGATACCCAAGACAAACTTGAAGGACAGGCTGATGATTGCAAGCATGCAAAAGCCTTGACCTCAGAGCATCTAAAGGTCCTGATCAACTGGTCCAAAGCACAATGTCCAGACATCAACCTGAAGCAAATGCCACAGACCCAGCAAGACTTGAAGTCCTGCCTTTGGCATGCTATTTTCAAGGTGATGCTTTCTTCTAGTTTTTGTAAGAGCAACGACAACCCATGAGATACTTCACACAACTAAGGAGCCTACAGCTAAGCAACAGAGCAGCAAGTGGGCAATGAGTGAGTGCAAGACAAGCAAAGAGCAAGCAAGGAGCAGAGAGCAAGAAAGAGACAAGCAAAGAGGCGGAGGCAGAACTGGGTGTGCTTACAGTCACTTCAGTAGATAGGACTAGTGAACACTGTTATTGTTTGGTCTGAGGATATTCTATCCTGCATACCCCTTATATACTATATCACTGGTAGCTAATGACTAACACTATATGACTCATTAGCTCATGGTATGTAAAGGAGTATAACTAACAATAATTGATGATAAGTAAGAATCTGGTTGTGTGACTCATGTGGGTGACTAATACAAGATAAAAGGAGAATAAGAATGGTCAGGTGGTTGGTCAGGTGGCTAGGGATGCCTACAACATTGGACTAAGCCTGGAATAGAGTTGGACACTCAGGGAATTGAGTAGTTCCTTTATAGTTTTTTAATCTGGACACAGTACAAATTTCTTGATTTTTGACTTGATTTTTGGCTTACCATACTTTTTCAGTATTTCTGAGCTCTGCAGACTCAAGTATTGTGATCTCATGCTGGGACTAGTAGGCCCAGAGCCCAACTGTCATGAATCTTTTGAAGTTCACTTGCATGACTCCAAAGGATCTTGTCTTATGTGAACAAAGACTTTCCTCAGTGAGCCATTCCCTATCTGCCATGACTGGGACCTACAAACTCATTGTCGTGGATGCTGCTTTAGGTCGATACTACCAGGAGTGTAGTGTCTATCACATGGACATGCATTGGCATCTCCTGGTTCTTTTGGAGTTCATGACAATGCTTCGTAGTTGACCTCTAAATCTGAATCCTACCCCTTGTTTTGACCTCAGGAAAAGCCCACAACATCCTGAGGTCATTGGAAATATGACTGAGGATGCAGACAATGAAGAATCAATTCTGCCTGCTACAGAACTGTCTAAATGCCATATTCCAAATTCTCTATCACCTTGTCAGTCACTCACTCTTGCACCAAGCTCTTTTGTCCATATGCAGGAGTCTCCCTCCTTGCTCTCCTTTGCCTTCCCCCATTCTCCTTCTATGGTTGATTCCAAAACCTCAGCAACATCATTGTTTGCATATCCAGTGCCACAGGTCGACTTGACTTATGTCCCACCATATGCTACATCTTTCCCTTCAATGGATCCATTGCCACAACTGCAAATGTCAAGCAGCTTCCCTCTTACAACATATCTCTCCAGTGTATCATATCCTTTGACCAGTCCCACATTCTCTATTCTACCTCATATATCTCAACAATTAGTCCTGCAAGCTACATCTAGCCACAGTTCTCTTTGCCCAGAAAAGAATAATCTGAGTACTCAGGGATGCTCTGCTCATATGACATCAAATGCTTGAATGTCCAATTTTTCTAACAAAGAAAATGAAAACATCCCTCTTTATTTGACCTCACTAGTAGCAGTTGAAAGCTGGGTGCATGAAGGGACATGGTCAGGAGATGGTACAAGGGCAGTCCAGATTGTGGCCAACCTATCATAGAATGGACTGATGACTGTTTCAAAGGGCCCTTTGCAAAGATGTCTCTCCAAACAAAATCACAATATAAGCTGGTTGCTATAGAGTACACCAGGTAAGCTTATAGACATATTCTCCAAATTTTTGACAGTATCAACATCCAGGCTAGGCATGGCAAGAATGAATTCAAAAGGATCTACCTACTTGCTGATAATCAGCCAATCAAGGCCCTTATGCAGGCAATTTGAGATCAAAATAGTCTGAACAGGAGGACCAAAAATGCTCCTTACTAGGAGTCTGAGGACAATTGCGATCATCCCAATCTAATAGGCTGGATGAGTTGAAATAAATTCCTAGAAAGACAATGATGGAATATATATGTTAGCTTGTTTTCTGAGCTTTCTATGTAAACCCTATACTGGTAATCAGCCCCTCCACAGAGATGAGCTTGTCTCTATTCAGGGAACAGTCACTGGCAGTCTATGTGAAGCCTCTGTTTTATGATGAAATCTATTGTTGAGATCATTTTCATGACCTACCAAATGCCTTTGCTTATTAGCTAGGTTGCTAGAAATGAATGTCATTGAAATCTCTGAACATTGTGATGATTGGTCTACAACAAGAGCAGAACTCACACTAGTACTTGTCAGGAGGTCACCAATCTTGGAGATCATTGGCAGCTTGGTGGAAAGACTCCAGAGGTGACTTGCCCAATATTGCTCTCATAATACTGTATCCTAATTTTTTTCCAATGCTCAACCCATGCTGAGACTCTTGCTACTGCTCTTCTCAAATAATACTGCACCAACCATCTGCTTGACAAATATGCAGTTGAACAATGGAAGCCACTTTCAAAAGACTTGGATATGTAGGCTCATGCTAAACAGTTGATGTCTGTTGTGTCTCTCAGCTTTGTTGTTGCAACATATACAGCTGAGCAGTTGCAAGAGATGTTGACTTGACTGTAGGGTGTACTCCCCTTTGGCACTTTCATCATAGTTCTTTGCAACAACATGAGTGGAGTCATCTTCATCAAATGTGCTCCAGACATCCTCATTCCCAATCTCACAAAGGACGTCTAGCTTTTAATGAAAGTGAAAGAGTCAGGCTCAGCATGGGTGGAAACAATCCTAGTTATGAAGAACCTAATATCAGCTTTCCTTACACTTCTTCATGATATTTGCAGATTTTGGATGAGGATTGATGAGGCCCAATAGCCCAACAACAATCAACCCCTTGACCCATTCTTCACAATCTCAGTACTGAACTTGTTTGAGCTGATGAGAATATGTGGAGTGCAGTAACACATATAGAAGAGGATGGCACATTGACCAAGGTGGGGCCAAGATGGGGCCACTTCCCCTTGATTTGCATGAACACTCTGTAGCCAAGATTAACTCAGAGCACAAGTGAATGTAAAGTACAAAATATATATCTGCATCCTCAGACAAAACAATCATCTGAAGGATATGTCTAAGCAGTCACTCATTCAAAATAGATGGCATTTATACTGTATGCATAGAAGTCACTTGGAGGAAACAAATATTGAAGTGAAAAAGCCTACATGTTCTGCCTACTCCTCAATATCCAACAATGTTAATTCAACTCCTCAAGCATCCTCCACAAAAAATGAACAGAAGTCAGAACCCCCCCCACTTTGCTGGCACAAGTTCAAAAGTACACTACTACTACCAAGTTAATAGGCAATTGAAAGAGATGGCATCAGTGAATGGAGCCAAGCCATGACCACACTCAGCAAAGTTGATGGATGAGTGAAAAACGTTCACAAGTGTAATAAACTGAAAAAAGTACTAGAATGGTGAGCAGGAATTGGAGACAGGAAGAGCTGGCCATGATGGCAGTCTGCTGATCTGGTCACTTCAGCTGGCATTGCTGTTTTGAATACCATTTTCACATCTCAAAGCACTTATTTAAGGACACAGGACCCAAAGTCTATGCCCAGAAACTCAGACAAAATTAATTGATAAAATCAATTCAATCATAGATATCTAGATCCCACCTTCTGCCCACTTTTCTAGACCCTGCACATAAGATTAGGAACCATATGCTCCATGATTAGCCTGTACACCTGGTGCTTCATGGTGCAGAACTTTCTGTATATGCTGAAGTATAATTGCAAGTGAGTTGGTTGTTCAAACTCAGCTTCCTACTCCAACAATCCCTCTATGATCATGCTCATTTCCCCCATCACAAATTGAATGTTTGTTGACCACTCACTTCTCAAGGGTCTTGTTACAATACCTATTCCATTTGAAGATTCAGTGACATAAGAGAGAGGGAGGCAGAATTCTAAACACATTCTCTCTTTCTGAAATGAGACTACAATGTAAGGCAGCTCATCTCAGGCCTCATGTCTGCAGCCAGGCACTAGCACAAGTATCATATTACAGCCCTGACAGCCTCATAAACCACTAGCCTTACCTTAGGATCATAACAGATAATACCTACCCATCTGGGTAAATTAGAAATGGAAAACAAAGGAAAGGCGAGCCACCTGAGCTGCTTTGTTGAATAAATTATTCTGGCTTGTTTTGACTTGAATCTGAATGTTTTAATGTGGAAGAAGTATCTGATCACATGCATAATTTATTAATATGATGATAGATGCCAAATGATAATGAGCAATGAATTTCCATCTCAGTCACAGCAGAACCAATGGAAATAATAAGGCATCTGTGTTTTTAGATGAGGGGTCAAGCAATGTCATGCATCAAGCATGGAAATTTAGCTCATTTACAAATTCTCAGCATGTCTGAAAGGAGTCAAGCAGTTTACATCAGAAGTGTATTTCAACTATAACAAAACTGTATTGAGGCCCAAAGGTGCTAATGAGCCTCACAAACTGCTAGCGATAAAACCAGTAAAAAGCCTGCCAACAAAAGCCTAGTAATACAGCAGAAGACACAATGCACCTGTCACATGACCAATCACATGACCTTGCACATGACATTCATGTGACCTCCTAGAACTTACACTGGTGCAACAAAAAGTGCAGGAGAGAAAGGTCAATAGAGCCAGGCATGGAAATCAAACCTGCCTGGTCATGGACCACACTGGAGACAACCAAGGGATGGTATATATAAACCAGTGAAATATCCCAGCTTGTGAAACTACAACCATGCCCTCTCTGGTATAGGCCCTTTCCAACAGATGCCAAGCATTCCAATATCTTTGGTTACTTTCTATTCGCCTCCAACATTATAAAATATCAATAAAACAACCGACTTTCTATTTCAGTCTGACATTTTCCATGTTTTTCCATATATTTCTTTTGTTTTCCATTCATGACACTAGCACCACATCTGCAGAACAAAGCTGCCTACTGCTGCTAATACCAAAATCTAAAACACTATCTCCTGACATTAGACATTGTGCTAGTATAAAACCTGTCATTTAGACCCAATCAACCATTAAATTTTGCCCTCTCCATCTTGCTGCTAGCATTAGTGTTCAGATCTCAAAGCCTTTGTGTTGGTATCTTGTATTGTGTGCTTAGGCCTCAGCATTAGCATTCCATCTCATAGTGTTTATCAACTTTAGCATATTATTGACTTTGGCATCTCAGCAGCTCTAATGTTTATCTTCTCTCAGCGACTTACAGGAGCATTAGCTCCAACTCAGCAGGAGTGTTAGTCTCCATTTCTTTACTGTTGGTTACTGCTGTCACCAGCTTCTCCTTTCTCCAAGTTGTCCTTGGTGGTAGCATCTGCTTCCATCAATACTTGCTTCCTTCTGCCATGCTGAGCCCTAGACTTACACTAGCACTTTTGCTTGGCTTGCATTAACCTCCTCTAGTCTACTGCTTTCTACCACACTCCTTACCATTACCAACTGTTAGTAGTGTTACCAATGTGTGCATATCTATCTTGACCCCCTTCCTCTCTCCAATCCAGACCTCACCTTACTGAAAGGTGTTATCTACTGACTCAGTCACTTTCCAGTCTCTTGACACCTTCTCTTGTGGCATTAGCTTTTGCTACTTCCATTTGCCCTCACCTAGCAACTGGAAACTCTGCCACTCACCTCTCCTTGCTAACATATCATTTGTTGGCTGTCCTTCCTCTTTTTCCCTTCTCCTCTTTGGTGTTGTGTTTTGTAGTTCATTTGCTTCTTTCCATGCCCAGAGTAGGTTGGATGCTATCAGTGCTCAGGGCAGTAATGATAGGTGTGGTACATAATTTGTTCTGGCTGATTGTCTAGTTTGATGGCCAACAAGGTTTGGGAAGCTTTGGTGCACAACTGATATGCTTTGGCAGCATCATTGACTCAGATACTCCATTTAAATGGGGGCTATTTGCCACAGCCAGTAATGTTTTGAAATATGGGAAGAAGATTCAATAATCTAGGAGAGATAGAAATTGTGACATTTTTGTGGCATGAACAGGAGAAATAAAACTGATGGAGGAAGACAAGAAGCCATATGGAGGCTCCACACAGACTTTCAAGTTGTGTGCAAAACTGTTTACAGCAATTCAGTAGGTAGTTCAGAGAATACTAGATGAGCTGAGCCAGTCATGGATGATCATTGACAGGTACTGACCATACTGTTAGGTGGGAGTTTGGAAGTTTGACATAGGAAGTTGATTTTCAAGGCAGGCTAGACAACATGTACTATAGAGGCTGGAGAGGATAAGGCAGATATATCTTTGTGAAAGCAGGTGAACATAAGCCTGATAACAGACAGATGAGGACTCCCAAGCAAGAGTACAGTAGAATGGAGGATTGTGGTGAAAAAGACTGGATAGTAGCTGGAAACAGATGGAACAAGACATGTTAAAAGGCAGAGAACCAGATGGATGAGAAAACACAGCCCATGGAACAGACATATGGTGTATTATTGCTGCTTGGGATCATCCACCATGATGATCCAGCCTAGCCTATTGGTGTATACATTCCTATGGGCCTAACTCCCAGTGGCCAAGCACCATTCATGTACCTGCAGTTGCCAGTCATAGACTATCCCTCTTTAGCCCTTTCCAATGCCTCTCTCTTGTATGCACATCCATAGCCATTCATAAATGACTTTTCCCAGCTTGAGCCTAGCATCAGTCCCATCTGTGGCCATGAAGTCACAAGCTAGCAACAAACATTCTCACACAAAGTTCTTGGATGCCCATCATTGCTGCCAGTGAGTCTGTCAATGATGACAGTCTTCTATTCATTAACCAACTATAATGTATCATGTTTAGCAGTCAGATCTGATTGCTCATTCAAGCGCTCCTCACAATCATATGTTGACAGGAGATAATGAATGACTTCCTGTAACAATCTGAAGTCATTAAACACTTCAGATTTTCTTCAGATGGTGTTTTGCTGTGATGCCAACTGATGCCAGCTGATGCCAATATTCTAAGCAAGATCAAGCAGATCCTGTCAGGGTTTGTGTCTCAATTTAGCTTTTTTCAGAATGCAACATCTAGCAAGAGGTCCTGAGGCCTTGCCACACTCAAAACTTGACTTCAGACCTCTTCAAATGTATGTTATTTGTGATTCCATCGAAATATGTGTCTTTTATAGACATTCCTCCAATTAATAATGCTGCCAAGCACCTTGCTTAGCTGAGAGACCATGCAGAATGCCATCAACCTTTGATAAACATGAGAGT
Organism: Termitomyces sp. T27; assembly: GCA_017657375.1. NCBI lineage: Eukaryota > Fungi > Basidiomycota > Agaricomycetes > Agaricales > Lyophyllaceae > Termitomyces > Termitomyces sp. T27. The sequence continues at coordinate 22,535 of JAGGAW010034448.1, forward strand.
TGGTCAGCAGCCAGAGACTTTGCTAGCTGACCTCAGACTTTAAAAATCTGAAGTCTGAAGTTGCAAATCTGCTTCAGATTCTTATAGGGGGTCATCCAATAAGCAGTCCATGCCACTTCATCATGCTTGCCTAGTCTGGTTCTTTTGATGTGTAATTTGGTAGGTGGGTCAATTCAGGCTTTTCAGCATATGTGTAAGCCAGCCTCCTACCCAGGCCTTACTGCATGGTTGAGCGGAACTACTTATGTTGAATTCTACTAAGTACACAATTCAATGATTTGTAATACTGATGAGATTATTCCGACAATATACTGACAACAACCATTCCTTCAACCACTCTGTAAGGCCTGGCATAAAACATATACAAACAAGGTCAGCCACTGTGATGATGGGTCACATTTGCACATTGCTTGCTGTGCCGTTGATCCCAACACATGGCTAATGGTGCAGTCGATGAATCTCTCAGTAATCGGATCAAAAACTCCCCCAAGTTGAGATGCAATGTGCTTCGTCAATTATAGTACTGACAACATTGTCTGTAAAGGCTCGAATCT
>JAGGAW010034449.1:0-22665 GCA_017657375.1 Termitomyces sp. T27
GATCATCTGGAACATATGTATGTACCAATTTATGTGGATCGGATATACTTACTCGGTAGAAGTTCACGATAAGGAACTACGAAATTTTGAGGAATGACTTGACCGTTGACTGAATGCTCGAGCAAATAACCAGCTTGAGGAAGTGGATGACAGGTTTCGTTAGCAGGAAATATACTTTGAGGTTTTTCCAAGATTTTCGAAACGCGTAAGACGATACTCGTAAATGCGTGTGTCATACGTTCAAAGTTGACAACGATTCGTCCTGGAAAGTACTTCAATCACACAGGTCTCGCTCGTGGCAATGTTACTACGCACCAGTGTGCGAAGACATCAAAAATTTAGTATCGAAGAAGGGGGTCTCGAAGTCGAAGTTTCGAACCAAATTCGGCGTCACTATTCTGAGATAGCACGTATCGTGCTCCATGTCCAGTAGAAAGGGTTGCTCCAAATAGTACAATTCTGCTCGCCTTCTCTTGTCTGTGTTACACTTTTCAAAAAGCGTTCAACATCTCTGGAGGACATCCCTTTTAATGAGTTTGTGGGTGCTCATAACATAATCAAGAAAAGAAAGTATCGTGATTCGTCTCGAGCCTTCTTAGAGCTCGGCATGAGCCATTGATAGCCTCACACATAAAACACTTGCTAGTGTAGACCTCCCATCATTCCTATACCCATCGCCAACACACATATGATCTGCAGAGCGCGCCACGATCCGCTGATCCTTTGTATCCGGAGATCCCGCTCCAGTTCCTCAAGGGCTTTGTCATTTTGGTTCACATAGCCTGTGCGTCCCTCCGTTGACCGCCATGGCTCATAGTGAGGGCCATTGCCAGGTTGCCGATGTACATGTGGCCCTCGATGCATTTGGCTGCGCAACGTCTCGTCTGGTCGACGGGAAAATTCGCTGGAGCGGGCGTAGGAAGGGGAGTGACGCCGGGAATACTCCCAAGCATGCGTAGCTGTAGAGCCGGGACGGGGCCGGTACCCGTAGTTAGAAGTCCCGGAACCCTGATGAGGATGGCGATGGTGTGCTGGATGAGTGGGTCCGGAACGGGAGAGGAGGGAACGATCATAAAGTCGCCTATTGGATGGTCATATCGCTGAAAACAGTAGGATAAGAGGATAGAATGAATGACACGTACCGTTCGCGGTCGTTGCTCAGCACGGTATACGCCTCTGTCACACGAGAAAAAACTTCCTTCGATTTGGCGTCCTTCGACACGTCCGGGTGGTGTTTCTTGCTTAGCTACACGTTTCTCAGCCAGAGGGAAATAGATTCAATTGAAGGGTATAAATATAAGAATGATCATGAGTGATGGAGATGCTTCCAAAGCATTATTTTCCTACCTGATAAAAATGCGACTAGAATAGATATTAGACGCAGTTTAAAGCATATAACCTTGCAGAAGTACCTTTATTTGACCCTTTGTCGCGTTGCGAGGCACGCCCAGAGTCTGATAGTGGTCAAAGTATGTTTGTGAAGTCGAGAATAACCGTTGACTGTTGGACCGTCTGCATCGCCGCCTAGGATTTAAGCTATGTCCCTGTCTATTCAAGTTCGTGGTTCGAGAGAGCAGTCGCAATGAGGAAGGCCCAGCCACACAGTTGGATGAGACCATAGTGGAGATAAAAGCTTCGTCGGGCAAACCGTGACGAAAGATGAAAACACGAGTAAACAAACATTTTTGGAAGTTTCCCCTTTTCAACGACCGCCAGGAACGTTTGAACACTTATGTTTTTTATTCTGACCATCGTATCAGGAACTCCCTGATTTATCAGAGATTCTGACTATTGGCCAACCTGTAGTCATCAATACCTGAGCTTCAAGCTGTCATACGCCTGCCTCGGCTTGGCCTCGCCGCCCAGGCTCACGTCAAAAGCACGATATCGATGTCCACATGGCCAGGTCCATGCTTCACTCCTTGATTGCTATCAACCTGTAGCTTGGAACCAGGTTGATTCTTTTGTTTCTGAGAATGCCTCGACTCAGACGGACTTTTTTGATAAATACATGTTCCTTCCCACCATCGGCTCGTTGTCGACTTCATAGGAAAATCCCTCAGTGCCTCGAAACATCTTATGGGAGTGGTGTTGGGCGCATATACTGGTGAACCACTTTTTCCTTTCCTTCATGCACTCTAATATCTTTTGGTTTCAGGAAGTAAACAAGCATATGAAAAATGAGGTCATATTCATCGCAACATCAGCGATAATGGGCGCGGCGTCCTGAACGACTTTGCAAAACATGAAAATGAACTTCGAACAAGGTATGAAAGAATTATACATTGTTTAATTCGAACTCTTCCCCTGACTGTTCATTCACATTTTTCTAGGGAATTTTGGCAGTTCACATCGTGTCTTCTCCATCGGCATCATTTCATGCACACAATTCAAGATGATATGGAGGCCTTCGTCCACAGTGTTTCGGGACATATGATGATTCTCAATACCAAGTAACGACACTTGACCAAGACTGGCATCTGTGGACTTTCCAAGTTTGTACTCGGCGGGGCTATTTTACCGTCAGTCAGCCCTACCTCGGAGGCTTGTGCCATTTAGCCCTGACATCTGTTTCAAAGACTGCTCCTCCGGACCAAAACCAGCCGCGCATCGCCTCTCGCCGACTGACTCTCGAGTACCTGTCCAAAATCTGCAAGCAGGTGCGACCCAGAAACATGACTTTTGAGATCATTCGTTTACTGTTTCCTCAGGCGTTTCCCCCAGGAAAGTACTTCACTGTACCTCGTCTACCCAACATCACCGCAGTGAATGCTCTTGGGGACTTTGATATTGCTGCCGACCGCCTTGCATTCGTTGACGGAGAAGGTTGGTTCAATGTACTCCACAAGTATGCATGCTCATGGATGGTTGTAGTCGATCCTTGGAGACCAGATACTCCTCATAGCCAGTTCTATGCCAAGGACAGGCCTGATACCATCCTTCGTCCGTTCAAGCTGATACCCGGTCCGTTAAATCTCCTGTTTTTGTATCATTTCGTCTTACGGTTCGCTTCATAGGCGTCGTGCACCATTGGGATGAATGGGGCCTTCTTAACATCGACGACGTAGAGATCCAGAAAATACATCAGGAGATCGGATTCGTGACTGCCTGGCTCAAGGATTTCAAGGCACCAGAGAAGAATCAAACTCGTTCTTTGTGAGGATGATCTCAAGGACCTTGCTTCGATATTTGTTTGAGATTCACAATGCTATTTGCCTATTATCATGATTCTGACTGACTGTCCCGCCTGCCGCACCATCATAAACTAAATCAAAAGTGGATTTACGTATGTAAATGTATGCATCAAGATTTACACTGTTGCAAAGCTTAAGTGTTATATAGATTAACTGTTGGTCCAGGCAGGACCGGTTGTCGAAATTTCCTAGACAACTTGACCTGACAGTAAGACAGGAGGATAACTTTGCTTGTATCGACCTTTCGGTTTCTTGAACAGGTTTTTGCAGTCAAAAACTTCCTGCAGACGTTGTTCTTCAACCCCACTTGGGGGGCGGAATTCGATGGCGGATTAGAGGTTACTGAATCAATGAATGGTAACAATATCAATCAGTCAAGGCACGAAAAGATTATCTGGAGCATATGTATGTACCAATTTATGTGGATCGGATATACTCGGTAGAAGTTCACGATAAGGAACTGCGAATGTTTGAGGAATGACTTGACCGTTGACTGAATGCTCGAGCAAACAACCAACTTGAGGAAGTAGGTGACAGGTTTTTATAGCAGGAAATATACTTTGAGGTTTTTCCAAGATTTTCGAAACGCGTAAGACGATACTCGTAAATGCGTGTCCAGGGAGTGTTATACGTTCAAAGTTGACAACGATTCGTCCTGGAAAGTACTTCAATCACACAGGTCTCGCTCGTGGCAATGTTACTACGCACCAGTGTGCGAAGACATCAAAAATTTAGTATCGAAGAAGGGGGTCTCGAAGTCGAAGTTTCGAACCAAATTCGGCGTCACTATTCTGAGATAGCACGTATCGTGCTCCATGTCCAGTAGAAAGGGTTGCTCCAAATAGTACAATTCTGCTCGCCTTCTCTTGTCTGTATTACACTTTTCAAAAGCGTTCAACATCTGCTGGAGGACATCCCTTTCAATGAGTTTGTTCCGTACAACAAGAGTCTGTAAACCCCAACGTTTTTCGTCCCGAGCGATGCGGAGTAACCTGATGGACCATGGCACTCCAGACATTCCGATAAGATCGGTACCATCTGAGAATTTGTCTAGAGAATGTTTTCTCGTTAGGCGGAAGCGTATTTCGCTGGTGGTGTTTGGAAGTCTCGGGTCGCGGTGCCAATACAGATAGCCCCTGGTGCCAGCAGGAAACGGTTGTTTGACATGGTCGATGACTCCGTAGTTGAAACGAATGTTGACATACTGGCCGCTCTTCAACTTCCAGCGAATGCCAGGCCAGGTCACGTTCGAGAAGTCCACGAAATCATAGATTTGTAGACGCTCTGGTTCAAGGCGAATCATGCTTCTCGTCGAGACAATATTCTTGGCCACCCGAAGGTTTGCTGAGCTTGTCCAGGATGTGTTTCGAGAAAACTGAGTCGGAATCCGTCGAAAAGACGCGCCTTCCGGCAAGAGGTAACGAGCTAGGTTTAACGTTGGATACCTGCGGTGGAAGTAGAGTATCATGTTCGTTCGGTTTATCTAAGTCCTTGAAATGATGAGTATCGAGTATGAGTGAAGAAATCGAGATACCCAACCTATACTTACATGCTTGTAAAACTTGAAGTTGATGAATTCGGTTTCTTGTTGACAGGCCGAGTCCAAATTGATCAAAAAATCAATTCTATTATCATCCGCAGTACTAGTTACATATGATAAGTACCATAGCATATCGAAGGGTTCGCCTCTGGGCAGGGCTAAAGTAGTTTTTACGCATGAACACATTTTTACCTTATCTGTACTCTGCGACAATAAAAACAATAAAGACATAGGTCCCAATGACTCCGGCTGCTAATCTGATGACCAGAATAAGGCGTGAATTGGCCGTGTCCATATTATAGTGAGTACCACCGGACTGGAGTATGATCAACATCGAATACGCAGGTGTATGTCCTCCATAACAGAATGCCCGATACAAGTCTGTCGGGGAGCCTGAGAAAATGATGAGTTGTGGGAATGCTTGACGCTATTACTGAGTACTGACCACCGACAAGAGCACTCAATCCAAGGCCAGGAATATAGAGTACAACGAATAGGAGAGCTTGAATAAGGAGCAGAGGCAAGAGAAATATCCATGGACCAAGAAATAGGAGCAGAGAGACGAAAAATGCCACGTATGGATGCTGTTGTACTAAAGGCAGTCAGTGTGCGACTTCAGAGACAACGAAAATGAGAGTTTTACGCGGTTCATTGGCTGTACGCACGATAGACCAAGCCCACTTCGAGAAATTATCATAATTCTCAGTAAAGAAATGACCTGGAAATCATGAAAGTTCCTCCATTAGCTGCGCCTTGGCCGAGCCACTCCAATGATATGGCTACCTAACCGTGCAAACAGCCTTGAAAACCACTCTAATATCTTATCAATAAAGGTCTGATCTTTGGTGTAGGACCCATGAAATGTTGTAAAGGACGGTGGAAGGTACATCGAGATAAACGCATTCAACACGCGTTTCGCAGCACTGATGTGGCCGAGAAATCCTTTTCTATCGCCGATATCCTAAGAAATCGAAGGATCTTATCAGATATCCCCTCAGTCCATCGACGGTCCGACGTCGACCACATGCAAGAAGAAATTTTGAAACTTCAAACCACAGTGCACACGTTCGAGTGCCACGAGACTGAGTCATAAGGGGTCTGCAGACCGAGCTAAAGGCGGAAGAACTTAGACTTGAGCGCATGTTAATTGGTCACAAACAATATTACAGCTACCATATATGAAATGGAGGTATAATAAAATTGGTACACGAGACTGAGTACGCGTAATTGTACTAAATAATAAGATCGGGGATACAAAATCAGCACACGAGACTGAGTACTGAGTACACACGAGTGTATTAAATAATGAAAGCAATGAAGATATACACAGCAAGCGCCCCGGCTAGCACCCTGATCGGCAAGGAGAGCTGCCATGTGGAGAGCGAAAACTGTTGATAGGAAGCACCCGCCGATTGAAGGAAAGCAAACAAAGATCCTGCAGGCGTGAAGCCCCCGTAACAGAACGACTGGAATTGAGCCGCTGGGGAGCCTGCATATATCCAATGAGTGATGATGTACGTGGGTGAGTACGAACGTCACTGACCGCCAATGATACCATTCAATCCAAACCCAATAACAGGAAGTACAGCAAAGAAAACAAGTTGAAGGAGTGCAAGAGGTAACAAGAAGATCCATGGCCCAATGGATATGAGGAGGGATATAAAGAGCGCTATGCGAGGGTGCATTTCGACTAGAGACCAATTATTATACCTTACCGACCGTCTTCAGAGACGACAAGGCTTACAGACGTGGTTGCATGAGTTCAAAGACCCTTGTATGACATGTTCGCCACTCTTCACGCTCTTAACGATGAAATGGCCTTGTGAGATGAAACAGATCTGTTAACGCCCTGGAGGTCGTCGTTAGAAAATTATTACGAATACCTATCTGGGAAAATAGTCCGCGAAACCAAAGTAAGATTGCTTTGACTGAAGGAGAGTTTTGGAATTCATCAAGGGGTGAAGTTGTTGGAAGATACATCAACTTGACGATGTTAACGATGGGTACACGTTGTGAACGGCCAGCCTTCTTTGTGCCCAAACCTTAACTGCACGGCGTCTACTCGGATGCTTCCGAGAAGTTTGTGTCGAGCATATACGGTATGAGTACTATGCACTCTTTCACACAAGCACCATTCATCATGCATCAGTAAGAGCAAGTAAAAAAAAAACATCGGCCGCTTAGAACATCAAACACAGCCACAATAAGTCTCGACCGTTCATCAAGGGGCATTTTTATCACTTGGCGCTGGCAGCTGCTGGCAGTAGAGTTTGTACCTTTACGACTTGTCTTTTTCGACCACATTCGCCTGTCCGACAATCAATAAGGTCGCCCAACCTTGTTGGTAGCCAATTGATGTCTCGATTAAGTTTTCCGAACTCTTCCGTTCCATAAATTTATACCCCACTGTTCTCGCACCTATTGTTGCCCCGTTCTCGAACTGTTCAGAGATCCCACGTCGACAGCTCAAAAGGACGAGCTCTGAGCTTGACAAGTATCATTGAGCACCTGACTCCTTCAAACAGTACGTTGGATTCCAGGGAACAGTATTAAGCACTTCATTTGATACCAGGAATTCCTGATATCATGCTAATCCGTGTATCTATAGGTCAGAACTATGGCTCCCATATGATGATGTTCGGTGCTGCTCAAACATAGTTTAGCAGGCTCCAAGTTGAAGCAACGTTCTTTGGATCCAAAAGGCTATTCAGGGAGACAGTAAGTTGCCTAACTGACGTTATGCAAACCCAATAAGCTGTTTCTTCTCCAACAATGGAGGAGAATCTCATGCTCACTCCACCTGCCAGTCGCGTCGGTCAATTTCTATGACGTCATGATTCCCACCCTAATATCCAAGTTCCTATATACCTCCTTATAAGTAATGTCTTACACGTAGACGAGGACAGTGGGACTGCTCTCCATACTGTCAAAATTTTCAGGTGCGCTGTTCCAGCTCTTCAATACAATGACACACTCATATTCCGACGAAGCCCAGACCGAATCTCGGTATTGAAGAATTTGCGCCGGCCAGCTGCCTTTCGCCTTGAGATAAAAGGGTGACGCTCAGAGGCCACTCTGAAAGCTTTCTGTATGACCAAACCATTGCTTGACGATGATCATATCCTCAGAGGGGCTGTCCCTGCGTCAACCGCTCGCGAGATCTTTGGTGGTCTCGATGCTGAAAAAGGCAAGTCAGTACTAGTATCCGTCACACGGCGAAGGACACGTGAGCTCCCTTCATTCGTTTAACTTCTCGTGCCAAAAGTCTCGTTCTTTGTGAATTATACTGTTATTCTTCTTTCGACGACGCTGACTTTACCTATGAATTCCTAAGAGTCATTTCACGACCTCACCACAACTTCTATTCCAAGCAGTACAGGTAAGAAAGTTCTATCGAGTTCCATCACACTCTAGTTTGTTCCTGACCGTCCATCTTAGTCCTTTTTGATACTTGGCTGCCTGCTGTCTCATCAGACGTAGGAGACGACTCCCCTGGTGGCACAAGTAATCCTCGTGGTAATATGTTTGGCTATGCTGGGGAAGGGCAGCCAGATAGCCCACGTTTCACTCAAGAGTTGACTATGTCTAGTCGTGGTCATTCCACTGGTTCTGGTCCCCCGCCGTATCCCAGAACTCTGACACGCCACATGCAACCTTCACCTCCTTATAACCCGCCATTCAATACTACGCAGAACCCAGGATATTCTGCAGTATTTCCATCCTCTTCTCTTCCTTTTGGTAGCTCTCCATCACCTTACAACCAACGGATGGACTTTGGGCAATTTCCTCCCCTAAACGTAGAGCCATTCGCCTATCCTCATCCATATCATTCTCCCGGTATATCGGATAGTAGTTCTATGAGCAATAATGTCCATCCCAACTATCAGACGACAGTACAGGCCCCACAGACTTTTCAATTCAACGGACACTCTCCCGAGGGTTCATCCAATGCCCATCCTCCCTTCGTTAATGCAGGGCCGTACCCGCATGCACGTTCACCTCCTCACCAGTCCTCGCCACCACTTGTACCCGGCGGATATGCATCCAGACCCTTTCATCCTGTGAATTACTCACCTCCAAACTCTGCTCCACCTTATGGTTACCCTCCGCACGGATACTCGTCATCACCTCCGATGTATCCACCATATTCTGCCTCGCCGTATAACCAGCAGCGGTCTCCAGAAGCCGACAGGCAAGGAACATGGTGGTATAGCCCCCATCATGCAGTTATCCCACCTCATCGACAGTTAGATGGGACTGCGAGGCATCAACATAATTATTCTGGCTCATATTTGATACATCCTCAGATCAATCCTTACCATACACTCGCCCCTTCACCACCTATGAGTCCCCCAACATCATCGAAATCAACACATTTATTATCGGCGGAGCGACGCCTCAATACAGGAGCCAATTTCACTCCCGGATCCGGAGGTAAAATTGCCAAGAAGCCACTGGTCCGCCGCTCTTATCATCCCAACCCTCCCGCGTATCGTTCAGAATGGGTGATGTGGGCTGGAAACGTACCGTCGGATGCAACACACGACGAGTTGTGGCGCTTTTTCACGAAGTTTCCGGAAGGTACTTCAGACGCTCCCGCGAAGAGTGGCGTGCTGTCGATTTTCCTTATCTCGCGTTCAAGTTGCGCATTCGTCAATTATGAGGAACAGCTTTATCTGAACGCGGCTATTGAACATTTCAATGGGCGCCCTCTGCGTCCCGAAGACCCACGATGTCCAAAGCTCGTGTGTCGGATCCGGAAGAGGGATGACGATTTAAAAGCTGGAGTTGGCGGGCAGAGAGGAATAGGCATGCATTCACGTTGGATCAAGGAACAGAAGGGGAGAAATCAAAAAGAGAAAGGCGTATCACCAACAGAAGCGTCGTCGGTCTTTGATGACGCGTCCTCGGATGTGTTACCGGAAATATCGTCACTTTCCATCTCAAGTGACGATGATTCTGGGACTCGACGTAGACCACAATCACTGGCAAGCTCAAGCTCATATGCATCAACCAACTCAAGCTTGCTGTCACGCTTTTTCCCTCAGCGCTACTTCATACTTAAGTCATTGACCCAAGTAATCCTGATATCTTTCGTCTATCGAGAATATCACCTGATGAGCTTTATACAGTTCGATCTGGACCTTAGTCAGGAAAAGGGGTTATGGGCAACGCAGAAGCATAATGAAGGGATTCTAGACCAGGCCTTCCGCACCAGCCAAGACGTCTATTTGATCTTCAGCGTAAATAAGAGTGGAGAATTCTATGGGTATGCCAGGTATAACGCGTTTTTTACCGTATATCTCTGTGCGCTCTAAAATCGCCATAGGATGGCCGGACCAATTCGGCGTGGCGGGCACAAAGTCTCGTGGGCATTACGTGGCCCTGATTCTATCTCATCTGGACCATCGCTTTCACCTTCCACTAGGCGTGGGGAAGAGAAAGGGCTTAGCTCTGGCGTTTCGACTGAGGGCGATCAATTCAACCTTTTCTTTTCACCTGGCTCAAACCGTCTCGTGGATGAGTCACCCCTTCTCATGAGCGGGGACAATTCAAAACAAGATCTAGAGGCAGGACCAACCAACTTTCCTCGTCCCGCCGACAACGTGCAGTCAGCTCCTGCAGAACTTGGAGCTGTTCACCAAAAGATGGCCATGCAGATTCCATCTGTGAGGCATAGTCTTGATCAGATGGTTGTGCCATCAATTCGCGATGTACCCGAAGAGTTTGAATTGGATCCTATGGCCCCAGTGCGAGCTATGCGGTCAGGGCCAGGAGATAGCCATGTATCGACACTTGAGGCTGTGGCAGAGGAGGTGGAAAGGGGTAGCGATGAAGCCACGGATGCTGAAAGGGCTGATGGTAAGGACGGTGCAGAGAAAGGTGAGGAACATGATGATTGGGGCGAGTCGTTTAAAATCGAATGGCTATCCACGGAGAAAATCTCGTTCCAGAAGACCAGGCATATACGCAATCCCTGGAATCATGATAGGGAAGTAAAGGTATCAAGAGATGGGACGGAGTTAGAACCGGGCGTCGGACGTAAGCTTATAGAGGAGTGGACAACGTTAGCAAGAAAGTAGTAACTTACGCAGGGTTGTTGCCAAGACGATCTCTTCGTCGAAGCGTGGCTCGAAATTCCAAGCTTGCACCCGTCATTGCAAGTTAGATCTAATATCTATCATCATGTTGCATATCGAATATCACGTCTTCTTTTCCTCTTACTCCTGTGGGTACATGTAAAATAATGGTATACAATAATGGTATACAATAATTTTGAGGGTAGATCATGAAAACGCCGAACGATTACGCCTCTAAGGATCAATCAACAACGCCGTTTGTCGGATCCACTGAGAGTAAATGCCATTATATACAAGGAACATTCGAGGCCTCGTACTCTTGGGGTTATCTGGACCATGCGCAAAACTGACAACATTTTTAGACGGGAGTATGTGGCGAACAAATGGAAGTCACGGTTTTGCGCGCACTTTTCACAGTCGCGAGAATAACAACGGGCGTAGACTCGGTAGAAGATCCCCAGCTGAAAGTATACTGTCAAATTTTCAAGGAGCGGGAAAACCGCGATAGGTCTATCAAGATAATTTTAACTCCAGTGTAGTCAACGTGCGTGATCGAAGGAGAGAAGTGCCTGCGCGCCGCAGTAGTGCTGGATTCTTCGGTTACGTCTGCAGCTGAGTTATTCATGTCAAGGTGCTACAAGCGGGGAAACTCAAAGCGTGAGATTCAATGTCGTCGAGATGTAGGAAATTGTAAGGAGCACAACTGTCGAAGGATGACCAAACAGACTTTCCCTGACTGCTTTGTGACAGTAGCTGCGGCGAACCGTTCTGAACGCCCAAACTTGTTCAAATCATCAATTAGTGTTACCCGCAAAGAGGATGTAATGTGAAGAGTCCATCCCATGGGTTCCTCGTCATCATGTACATCCTTTTGTGGACCGATCTTCTTGCCACATGCATGATACGACACTTTTGGAGACTCATTTCTACACGGCCTGTGCGAAAACCATATGCAATTCCAACCGTCGTAGAGTATATGGCCGCGATGGTCCGAATATATTATTCAGGCCATCTGTATTCCCAATCCCAGACACGCAGGTACAAAAGTCCTCAAAGCATGTGACAGCCTTAGTACCAGGTATCGTTGGCGTATAGATTGTCACAGATCCAGTTGAGCCCCAGGAACCTGTATCCTCTAGGATGTGTGAGCTTAAGGATGTTCGCAGTTCTCAGTTTTGAGAAGGACTAGGACATACATAGTCAAAACAGAATATCATGGCGACGTGGAGATCAAGCTCCAGAAGCGGTCCGAGACAGAACTGCCTTTGTTACCATGGATTCGTCAACATGTCGACAGAATCTTCGCGTTCTTCTGACTTCAGAATCAAAGAGAAGTTAAAGTTCAGAAGTTTGGAAAACAGAGAGAGGCATGTCTCCAATTACCTCCATATAGCAAGCGAAATCGTGATTGCACAGAAATGGGGTCGGCATCATCCAGCATCATCCCCCTGCTCCAAAGTACACAACCTCTCCCATGGGAAATCTGACCGCACTTCCAAACGAGATTCTAGAGCATATCATCCTACACTTGGACCCTATTGATGTGGCGCAAATATCCCAGTGCTGTCGATCTCTTCGGCATATACTGTACAACCCCAAAGATCAAATCCTCTGGCGAGAGCTGTATCTCACACTACCACTAGACGACCCCAGAAACTGTGTATCCACGCAAGGTGCGAGGAGACACGACATTGACTGGAGGGGGATCCTACAGCGTTTCATCAGAGCCAGGACAGTGTTATATCACCCTAGCTTATCTCGTCCTGGGGAGAGATTGACGACGCTACAAACGTTGCTGGAGCTGGTAACGTGGGTACCGCCTCTGTCCGACATCGATGATCTCGAAAATATATCTCTAAACCTCGCTTGGGTTGTTGCCACGCTCCGAGGGACCTCTTTCTTCGAGGATATAGAGCTCAGTGCATCATCGACTAAGGAGGAAAAGCAGCTATGTGCACGCCTGCACACTTATTTTGGACTCACAGTTAAGGATTTAACTCAGCCGGGGAGAGTGCGATCCCGTGCGTTCGTGTATGATATGCGGAATTATTATCCGGACAATCGCTATGGCCCGCTCAATTCCGCGGGAGGGGTTAACTGGGTGCATGTGCGGGCGATTCATCACGTTGTGTCAATGCATATTGTCGATATTCAGGAGGAAGACACGAACTTCCAATTCGCTATTTTCCCAATGAGTATACAGACGACTCAAATTGTGCTCCCGCCGGAGACGAATCTTGATGATGAGGAGGACTGGGCAGGGGTGTCAGGGTCATGGAAGGTTTCCTTCTGTTTCTGTGACCACCGAGAGCTTCTCAGTACGTACATTGTTCCCTACGAGTGTTCAGGCGTGTTGACTCGCGGGGCAGGATATAACGAGGGAGAGGTAATAACTACTGAAATTATGATGGTATTGTGCCAGCTGAAGTCTATATCTACAGCCGGACACAGATGGGTACCTCGATACGTCGATTTTCGAGGAAGCAGATTTTGGTGAAGTTTACCGGACATTAAACGTGACACTGAAGAAGGTCTCCTGTATACCTGATCCAAGGAATCCAAAGAGGCCCACGATACATTTCGTGGGGGAAATGCCCGATACCACGTCAACCATGACTGGCACTGTGCAAATGACTACCGATGGCCAAGTGCAATGGCAATTCGTACGATTTTCCCAAAGTTTGAACTGTGATAACTTTTCTAATGGGTATTCATGTAGATTTCCGGCGAACAAGCCCAGTCAGTTTGGCAGTAAGTTTCTCATGGCTTCTTAGCGACTGTCAGTGTTTATCATATCCCAGCTCTGTTGGAATCCAGGTAGGTGGACTGCGTTCTCCCTTTGGCATACTAGGGTCTTGGACCACGGTATTCCATGATTCGGACGATCCGGTGGGTGAGTATACTTACACCTAAAAGTCATGGACATCGATTTCACGGATCTAGGACCGTTCTGGCTGAGGAGAGACTCGGCTGCCCCCGGCCTTCCGATGACTCACATCGCTTTGAATGCTGCTCTTCATCACTGAGTCAAACATCGTAAGACACGTTTGTACGAGAGAATAGACGTGTTGGTGTTGTTGGATCCCTTAATTGCGATAGATGATTGAGTCATTTCATATTCAAGATCTAGACAATCATAGTATGCGTGAGAAACTTGTATAGGCGCGTAGTAAGCCCCACTCAACTGGCCACCCTCCGCCAGGAGACGATCTCTTCTCTGAACTACCACCATCTCTTGGTCCACGCCTCATGTCTGACCAGCCACCGCCGTCCAAGCCAAAGCCAGGCTCTTTACGCGACAGGATCGCTGCATTTGAGAAGTCTGCCGGCAGCGCAGCACCCGGACCAGCACCAGTGCCTCGTCCCAAACCCGGCGGAGTCTCGTGGAAGCCTAAATCACCATCCCCGCCAACGTCTCCATCGGCATCCGATCCGTTACTTGACAAGAAGTCGGGCGGGATGTCCGCTTCCGATGCAAAGGAGAGCATCAAGTCGGGCGGGACCCTGAAAGAGCGTATGGCTGCGCTTCAGAATCGTGGGGGATTCGGCGCACCTCCGCCTGTGGCACCCAAACCGCCTATGGAGAAACCCAAGTGGAGGCCACCGCCCGTTGTCGCGCCTGTGGACAAAGATGATGATGATGAACCATCGCGCGATGTCGACCCAGCGAAGCTTATCCCGCCCGTGGGGAGGTCGACATCCGAGGAGAAGTCTGCAGATGAGAAAGATGAAGACCAAGCTACGAGCTCTGATCAGGTTGAAGGCGAGGAGGCAGCTGTGGCTGACCCCGACGGGGAAGAGCAGCAGCGCCGTGCCGCCATCGCTGCACGTATGGCGCGTCTGGGAGGTGCGAGGGTGGGAATGGCGCCTATGTTTGGCCGGCCTCCACCTGTGAAGAAGCCTGAACCTGTAGACGAGGCAACTACGCCAACCAAACTCGAGACACCGACAGAGAAGACTACCGATCAGGACACATCTCAGAACCCAGAAGTTACTCCGTCGCTATCTATCGATGGTATAGTACTTGTCTTTGCAGTCTGATTACCTTTTATTTCTTACGTTTCAACAGAGCCTTCGACTGCAATTACTTCTGCCTCGGACGAACAACCTACCATGACGTCAGATATCGACACAGTTGGTGAGTATCGGGACGTGTAATTCACACATCTAATAAGTAACTCGTTGTCTCGTCAGAACCCCCTTCTGCACCTGTACGCAAGAACTCTGGGCCCTCTCCTTCACTCTACACAGAGGCTGAAGCCCAGGCAACTCGCAGCCCACCTCTTTCTATGCCAGTTCCCTCTGCTCCTCGACGTGCAGCTCCTCCCAGGAGGAAAGCACCCAAAACTCCCGAGGCACCGCCTCCTGCTGTAATCGATCAAATCGTCGGTAGTCCAGAGAACCCTCTTGCTATGCGCGAACAGGACATCCTTGATGATGCTCCGGCCATTAGTGAGAGCGTGACGAAGGAACATGGAGCAGACGTTCAGGAGGAATTTGGCGAAGCTGATCAAGTGGCAAGCGAATCAGAGCCTCCCGCTTCCGTTATCGCTCAAGGAGTTGAAGATGTCCCTGCCTTCGTCGCGAGAGATTTCGCCGTAAAGGGTGACGAGCCTGAGAAGGTATCCGGCAATGTTGACGCATCGAAAGATGCTGTCGAAACATCCGCAGAT
Organism: Termitomyces sp. T27; assembly: GCA_017657375.1. NCBI lineage: Eukaryota > Fungi > Basidiomycota > Agaricomycetes > Agaricales > Lyophyllaceae > Termitomyces > Termitomyces sp. T27. The sequence goes on from JAGGAW010034449.1 coordinate 15,488, forward strand.
GAGGCAGAGACCGAAGGCATTGAGCCATCCCGAGCCATTTCGCCCGCTCATCACACACCGGAGCATCCTGCCAAACCCACAGACGAGGAGGATGTCGCTAAAGTCGTCAGCGAGAAGGATTTGTCGCCACAGATTCATAATGCCAATGAAGAGGCGGTGGCTCACGTCAAGGAGGAGCATGAGAAGCAGGACGCCGAGAAGGAACATGTCGAAGCTCGGCCCGTAGACGAGGTGAAGGAGGAAGAGCCGGTGGCACAAGCTGCAGAGGAAGTCGAGGAAGACGAGGAAGATGCCCGTCGTAAGCGTCTTGCTGAGAAGCTTGCGAAGATGGGCGGAGTCAATCCATTTGCGCTTCCTCCTCAGCGTCAAGCCTCCAGCTCTTCGGAAGACATTCAGACCTCTCCCACCCTCACCAAACGTTCCAGTATTTCTCGAAGCAGCGTGACTTCGCCGCCGCCGCCGCCGCCTCTTCCACCCCAACGAAAGCAGTCACATGCTTCCGTCGCTGAGTCGTTGTCTGTTGTTGAACCGACCAGAGTTCAATATCCGGAGAGTAAGCTGGTTGCAGATCCTCCAGCCTTACCGCAGACCACGAGGGAGTACACAGTTGAGCCTGTTGCGTTGGAAAAACAAAGCATTGATTCAGAGGATGGTAAATAATTTTTTTGCTCTTTTACTTTCTTTCTCTTCTCCACATCTACAAAGAATGTACCATTGATTACATCTTTCCTATCATCCATAGACACGCAGGAAATCAATTACGATGCGAAGACAGCTGCGGGTCTCACGCACACTGCACGTGAAGGACCTAAGACAGATCATGAATGGGCAACAGACCCAACTCCCGAGGTGGATGGTGGCCTTCCTGACAAAACACTAAGCGATGCTAAACCTGAGACCCCTCCGCCGCTGCCGCCGCCGCGGGTTCCCTCGTTGACGCGTCCTATCGGCTTTCCGCCTGTTGACCCAGCGGTACCCATTGACCCGGTTTCACGTCACCAAGGCACCACTCCGGCAGTCGCCCACCCAATTTCTCCCCTACGGTCATTACCCCCTCCCCCTCGGCTTGTCCCCGAACCTCCAGAGTCAGAAGAGGAGTTGAGTGACTCCGGACTTCCGGGTGAATCATCACCTCTGTCTCCCCCGTCTCCTCTGTCCTACCAGCCTTCGGAGGATGAAGAAGAACCCCCACGTCGTCTACCACCTCGTCCCTCTGCCCCATCTGAAGAGCCAACTAATGACGAGACCCCACCGCTTCCTGTACCCAACCGCCGATCCATGCAATCCGACGATTTCATTCCTCCAAGCGGGAAGAGGCTCTCCGCACGCCCATCGAGGCCGATTCCTCTCCCGCCCACGGTATCCGCACCTGTCTCAGACGCAGAGGATTCTGATCTCGGTGAAGTGCTGCCTACACCTCCGCGTCATAGGCCAGAAACACCAGCGATTCCTCCTGCACCACCGAACGAGATTCCGTTGATCATTCCTCCTCCTGCGTCAGATGAGCCAGTAAGGAGGGTCGACCCCTCGCCCTTGCGGCAGAGTTCGTATCCTGAGGCTGCTGTTCATGTGCCTCCGCCGTCTGTGGGTTCTGGAGAGACGTCTCCGGCTTTTCTGTCGCCTCTAGGTCCTTCGCTACATAGTCATGGACATGATAAGGAAGTCCTCGACGAGGAGGAAGGCGGTCAGTCCGCTCGTACTTGTTGAATGGCCTTATCAACTAATTTTTGTGGACAGATCCTATTGACCCTTCGTTCCATAGTCCAAGTAGGAGGACGTCTTTCATCGATGCTCCATCTGCTAATAGTCCTCCTGTCCCGGAACCAGTCGTCGCACCTGAAGAGGATGAACAAGCTCTTCGTCGCAGGACGATCGCTGAACGGATGGCAAAGCTTGGTGGAATCAAGTTTGGCGCAGCACCTCCCTCACCTCACGTAGCCCGTTCTCCTCCTCCTGTCCCGAAGGAAGAAGAAGCAGAGCAGGAAAACTTCTCTGAGCAACCATCTGGAGCGCATGAGCTTACGGAAGAGGAGGAGGAACAAGCGCGAAAGGAGCGGATTGCAGCAAAGCTTGCTATGATGGGTGGTATGCGCATCGGCATGATGCCTTTAGGGGCTGGAGCTGTCCGATCACAGACGTCTCAAGAAGAGGAACGACCTCCAGCGCCACCTTCTCGTGCACCTCCAGCTCGGCCGCCACCGCTGCCGCAAACTCCAGATACTGACGAGCAGGAAGGCGGGCTCTCCGCATCTCAGTATAGCAATGCAACGTCCGACGAGGGTGTCAAGGTCGAAGTCGAGGATAGCGAGATTGAGGAGGTTAGCCACGTTGATGCGCAAGAGACGGAAGAGGAACCGGAGGAAGTTCCACCTCCAGTTCCAGCACGGGGTCCACGAAGGCGTGGCACTGCAAACTCGGAAAGCGAACACTTAAGTACAAGTCCCCCGCCTCCACCTCGGCCCCCTGTCCCTACATCGTTCCCTACTCGGAGTGCGAGTATTCGGAGTGCGAGTATCCAGAGCACTTCGTCGATGGCCAGACAGTCTTCTAGTGACTCCACTACGGGCGGTCAAAAACCTTCAACGTACAAACCTCAATCGGAGTACGTCATGGTCGAAGAACCGTCTGACTTCGTGCCCGAGGAAGAGATTCCGCCGCCGCCCCCTGCCCGGCCCTCGCACCGACCCCCTCCTCGAACAGCACCTCTCCCTCCACCACCTCCCCCCGAGCCTTCGGTCCCAATTTCGGACAGCATATCCTCGCAGTGGGTGATGCCCTCCGTCCCAAGTGGATCTATCGAATTCAGCACACTGGCTGATATATCTTTGTCATGGCCCGAAGACCTTTCTGCGTCATCGTCGTCGCAGTCTCCTCCACCCCCTCCGCCCTCCAAGTCCGCTGTACATGTGGATGTACCTCTATCGTCTGATGATCTCATGACGGTATGGGGCCGTGTCGGTGTGCAAATTTGCGAGGTCGCCACGACACTCTTCGAGAAGTCGAAGAAGTCGCTCATCGGAGACGGGACGTATGACGGGTTCATCCGTGCCGTGCTCAGCGAGGTCCCGAACGCGGTTATGCCAACCTCGAGTGCGTCGTACGGCCACCTCATATATGCGCAGACCGGGAACACTGTACAGAAGAGGGCGAGTGAGATCCTGCCAGGTGATATCATGGTTTTGCAGGATGCGAAGCTGAAGGGTCATAAGGGGTTGCAGTCGTATCACCAGAATATCGGGATTGGGGAGCCGCTTGTGGGAGTGGTTAGTGAATTCGAGCTGAAGAAGTCGAAGGTGCGGTTGTTCCAGGCGAATCAGCACGTTGGCCAGCAGGTTGGTTTTCTTCCAGTGTATAAAGAGTCTTTCTGCTGACAACATCTTCCATCTAGACTGTAGAGGCTGTCAGCTATCGTCTAGAAGATCTCAAAAGCGGGACTGTCCAGGTGATGTGGCTTCTCTTACTTGTATCATTGTATTGACATGAGAACACAGGTCTTCCGTGTTCTTGAAAATTAATCATCCACATTCTACAAATGGACTATATACGTTGGAACTCTTCTTCATTTCACTCTCGTTTTGTCGCAAAAAGCATCTCAACATATGTTTGACGACTGTTACGAACATCATCCATCATCATGACCCTAGTATCACATATGTTCAAAGCCATTTATTCATTCTAGTATTATACATTCCGAGTCACAAGCTGCTGCAGGCAGGCAATTAAAACGCAACGCGAGATTGAAAACAAATTTAACATTCAACCGGCAGAAATTCTGGCTCGGGTTGAGGAGGTTAATGCTTGTCTGGTAAAAAGAGGCGAAAATGAAGGAGATGACTCACTCTTCGTTTAGCGTTCGAAAGCGTAAAAGTGAAGTGAATATCATTTATCTGACGAGAGGACGTACACCAGTGCCTGTGTTTTTCATTCCTTCGCGGCTTTCAAATGTTTTGAGTTGTTTCCCGTATTCCACTTCCGCTGAATAGAAAAAAAAAGGCAGTGAAGAAGTTGCGAACACCGCAAAGCAGAGAAAGTACTCACTGGAATTATCGCCGGATTTAGCCTTCTTGGCTGGGTGTTCTTCTGAAACTGGCCTCGACGCATCTTCATCTTTGGGGGCGGTTTCCAGGTGTCGTCGTTTGCCCCTGTTTCTCTGTAGATCAATGGGATTCGACGATTGGTGGGTGTACTTGGAGTAGAGGATGCAGTACTCACAAAACGACTGTCGAAACTCTTCTTCCTGGAAATGTAGAACGGTGAGTTATAATGTCAATAATTGAAGGATGAAATATGAACGTTTCTAAGTTTTCTGTTTCCTTCCGTTTCTGTTCTTCTTCCTTTTCTCTATATCAGTCATAGTGACTTTGAGGATGCGAAAAAACACCATACCCTTTTAGACCGCTGGATACGCTCCAAAAACGAACCGTCATTAGTGAAAACATTGACAGGTTTCGGTGTGCTTCTCGATGAACCTGGTTTTGAGACCGGAGGCGGAGTAGGTCTGGCAGAAACAGGAGATACACTTCCAGAATAAGGACTGGATGCGTATCCAAGTATGGGATAAGGACTTGGTGTATTCGACATCAGAGTGACAGAGAAAGAAGAGTTTGGTATTGTTTTGTCGTCTGAGCTGGTCACCGACCGTGCGCGTGACCGACGCTGAAGCCCATCACGGAAGAAGACCTTTGACTTCGACCGTCGGACCAATGACAATGTCTAATTCTTTGCTGCTTTACATACTTCTCCTCAACCATGAAGGTTGCTGTCGTTGGCTCGGGTGTTTCGGGACTTGCTGCTACCTGGTTGCTTAACGAGCACAGTGACCACATTGTGGACCTCTATGAAGCAGACTCTCGTCCAGGCGGACACGCTAATACCGTTCAATTTACCCCTACAGGCGAGAGCAGAGAAAGCATTGATGTTGACACCGGATTCATCGTCTTCAACCCAACGACATACCCGAACTTTTTACGTTTTTTGAGATTGCACAAGAACACTAGCGAGCTTGTTCTTCCGACAGAGATGACGTTCAGCGTCTCACGAGATGGTGGCGCGTTTGAATGGTCTGGAAAGAATTTGTTTACAGTCTTCTGCCAGCCAAAGAATCTGCTCTATCCTGCAATGTGGAGGCTTCTCTGGGATGTTGCCAGATTCAATGCGACGGCTGGGAGAATTCTGCTTCAAAAAGACCAAGGAAACCTGTCTATAGGAGAGTATCTGGACCGAGAAGGTTATTCAGTGTCCTTCAGGGACAATTACCTCATTGTAAGTCTTTAATCAGCCCATTTTACGGGGGTAACTAATGTATTTGAAAGCCCATGACAGCTGCAATTTGGAGTACCCCTCCTAATAGGTGTGCCACGAACTTTCCAGCGACGACTTTGGTATATTTTAGTTGTCGGGACTATCCACTATCCCAATAACTAATCGCTTTTTAGATACAATTTTTACACAACCACCACCTTCTGCAGATTCTTGGGAAGCCTTCTTGGCTTACATTCAGTGGCGGAAGGTACGTGTCCAACTACAAGCTCAACATGTGACTGTATCGAATAAACTACCGCCCATCAGTAAACTCTACGTCAATCAGATCCTCTCAAAACTTGACAAATCGCGTTTACATCTCTCTAGTCCCGTCGAATCCCTCACGCGCCTCGACGATTCCAAAATTCTACTCAAAACACTGACAGGCATCTCCAAAACCTATGATCACGTCATCCTAGCATGCCACTCCGACGATGCAGTACGAATTCTTCGCAACGGCGAAGGGATCGAAGGTGGACAGGGTATCACTTCTGAAGAGGAGGAGATATTGGGCTCATTCCAGTGGAATAGGAATGAAGTCGTGTTACATTCTGATGTCAGAGTGAGTTTTTTTTGGCCGAGCCTGAGTTGCTGTGTAGCTAACGCTAGAATCCGTTAGTTGATGCCGAGTAGTCGGGCGGCCTGGTCCTGTTGGAATTATCTTACCAAGTCAGGAACGGATAACCCTGGTAGAGCGAAAGCAAACTCGAATCAAGTATCTCTGTATGTTTGATCAATTATCTTGATATCCTCCATGACTAAGAGCTTTCATCGCAGGACATGTATGCAAGGCACTATCTCTTCGCTTTACCTGGTATGCTCATTCGGCTCCGACAGATGGAATGAACGACCTCCAACACATCCCCGAGTCAAAATACGGACCTGTCCTTGTAACTCTTAATGCTCCCTTCGAGCCACACGAACATCTGATCGCAGGACGGTGGAAATATGATCACCCCGTCCTCGACCACAATGTCCGTCTTTATCTCTTACCCTCTTATCTTACTAACCCAAACTTACCATCTCTTCAGGCTATTAAAGCCCAACAACGAATGCGCTCGATTCAAGGAATCGCTGGCGTCTCCTTTGCTGGTGCGTATCTGCGCTACGGCTTTCACGAGGACGGGTTCACATCTGGGTTCGTTGCTGCCGCTGCGATTTCTTCCAACACCACTACCGTGCGTCCACCATTTGAGATTGAGTACGCAGAAAAAGATGTGAGACGTTCGTTTGGTCTTGAGGTCGTTGCGTGGATCTTTGAATGGGTTGAGATGTCGGGCATGAGGCCAATGATTGGGTTTGTGGGGAGTCTGTTTTTGGGTTTGTTGAGGTTGATTTTTGTGAGATGAGGGAAAGGATTGAGGATGCTATTGTCTAGCTTTGGTAAAAAAACGGGAATGGCATGAGTTCAACTGTGTCTCTTCTATCCGATTCTAATGTTCTCCTTATGCAATTCTCAACCACCGGCGGTGCCATGTTAGGGATAAAAAATTCATCCCAATTCCGGGCCATCAACGCGCGAGGGTTCAGTCGAAATGTGAAGCGCATAAGGACTCAGTGCTTGAGAGCCTTTATAATACTGATCGACATCTTCCGCTAAAAATTCAGGGCTTGAATCAGTCCGAGTCATTTGATCAGTTTTTTTTTAATACTGAGTGCAACTAGGTGGAACTTGCTGGAGCCAAATCTTCGGATGGAGGTGTACAGAGTCCGTAATGGCCGTAATATCTAGTTAGTAATGCGAAACAGGTTTGATTTAAAAGACCGCTTTCGATCATTCGACTTATTCTCCAAATGATACAGACTCCTAAAACCAGTCACTCGAACCGCTCGAATTCGCCTGCCAACTCAGTGTTTTATATGTATGCCTGTAATGA
>JAGGAW010034450.1:0-22549 GCA_017657375.1 Termitomyces sp. T27
AACATAGTTGGTTTGTGATCAGCTGGTTGCACAATGGAAATAGCTTTCACCACATGATACCGTAGCGCTTCCAACGATCGATAGGGCAGAATATCAAACCCTCTTCACACGTTCCTGGAGCACAAAGACGTCTGAAGCCCCTGAGAGGCTGGATAATCGAGAGAAGAGAAGAACGAGAGAAAGACCCGTTTTCGCTTTTGGGATGGTCCAAGTATTAATATTGTGAAGTAGGCCCATATCTTTGTTTTCATCTGGACGCTTATGCTCCTCAGGCTTGTAGCTGTTTACCTATCCGCTTCCAATTGGCCGACGCAAAGACGATGAACATTTCCTTCACTTATTCAGAGATTGTATATGTTTCCCCTCAATCTCTTGAACGATTCACTGGATATTAGAGGCGGGGTTTGACCGATGAAATGTGGTGAGTGCTGGAGATTCGATTGTTGGCCGATTGCTGGGCGTTTGCTCCTCAAACCCAGGTTTTGGGAGGAGTGAGAATCCTGGATCAGATACCTTCTGACGGATCTCCTGTTCCTGTTGTCTCGTCTACGGTCTCACCAATCATGACATCGTGCGTAACTTACGTCCCTGTGCCAAAGGCTTCTGCAGTCACAATAGTTATCTCTATAGGTAGAAACTGCTCTCATGCGGGTCAATACAGCAGCAAATCTTACGCAAGTTCTCGCAATCTTCTTTGCTCCGCAGAAAAGTCTGGAAAGAAGCTACTCTCATAAAGTTTTGACGTTTCTTGAATGGCAGTGCTGGGGAGGTAGGTTTCCTTTTGCATGCCTTTGAATCACGAACCATCGTAGGTGCCTGGGTAAATATGTGAAGGGTGCGAAACTGCAGATAAAGTGTTTGACGTGAATATAGCAGTAGTAAGTGTTTAAAACCTATCTTCCTACATCAATGCAGTACTACGGGCTCGAATTAATCATACTGCCAACTAAGAGCACTTGAAATCAACTTTATGGGCCCTGACTTGTCTCTTTTTGCCTCTGGGGACGGGATTGGCAAAGGGATTACAATCACAAAATGCCGCTCGAAGACAGCAAGTGACATGTGTAAGATGTGGGTAACCCGGTGCAGTATCAGTATTCCAACGTGAAACGGGACCCAGAAGCCTTTGGATTTCTAGATCACTAACTACCGTTTTCGTAGACCGACTACTTGACGAGAATCAAGTATCCACCTCTCAAGAATTCAACGGGACCTCATGATCAAGTGAGAAGGACTCAACATTTAGCATGGCAGAGAGCACAGTTTCGTTCTCAAGCGGAGCTTCCGTGGGTTTTCAATGATGCTCAAACGAGTACCAAACTACTGCAGCATCAAGAATCTCCACAAGCGCTGTCTCTTAAGTACTGCCCAACTAGATTAGTAGTCCTATTATTTTCAAGGGGCTTTTTCATCTAGAATGTATGAACGCGATATCATTGGATCCGGGATTTAATACATATTTATTGCGGGGCAGACTGGAAGGAACATTTGCAAGAATTACCGGACTCAGATGTTCTCGTATTTTCGGCATATGGGAGAGGTCTGCCCTTCAGTGAAGCTCGAAGCGAAAAATTGGACATGTTGGGACCGAAGTTGGCTTCCCTTGATTTGCATCCGGGTCGGGAGAAGGTTCGAACATTGAGGTTTGATAGATTTCGAAGGAAGAAGAACGTCCAAAGTTGCTGCCTTGTGATTTCATTTTAGTGCAGCTTGGTACTTCGGACGTCGGTCCATTGAGTATTTGGGCCCCAGGGTGCTTTTGTTGCTTCGAGTTCTCCGCTGCGATCTAACGGAGCTCCGAGTCACTCACACACTGGCAGACATTATTTCGGATTCTCTCATCCATACCAACAGATCGATACTCACGATGTACGTTACATTGTCCATGTCAATACATCTCTAATACTTGTTGTAAATTGCTACAATAGTCGCTATTCAGTAGTAGTGCCAATTGCTTCAATAAATCATAGCGCCACATCTCTGTAAGAGCTCCTTAGACTCAGACACGCTATCGTACCTCTGGACAGTACTTTGAGCTTGGTAAGTGCACTGAGAAAGACATATAGCAAGCTGTTTTGATAATATTGATTTGCCTGGTAGACTCCTATACCGGAGCCAGTGTTTCCCGCTTGCCAGTGTTTACAGATATATTTCAACTCGGTTATGTATCCCTATCTCGGTAGTGTTAAAGAAACTCTATTATTAACTTACCGCACGTCTCATAGTCTCTTTCACACAGAATGTTCAGTCACTCCCGATTCAGTATAACCAACTGAACTGGTTTAACACATTGCATCGTGTCACCCTCTGTGTAACAGCGTCAAACACAGTGGACTGGGTATAAAGGGTCTCAGTCACACCGAATTCGACAGCATCTTCAGTCGCTCTTCTACATCTTCTCAACGTTCCAGATCCTGACTACTCTGAATAATGCTTCTTGGCACTCTTGTCGTTTCACAGGCTGTCGGACACGCAACCACGACCACCACGTTCAACGATGTAGAGAAGTGTAAGTGATCTCGATCGATACCCTCAAGTTCATGTTGTTGAAGACTGAACTTATGTTGGCACCGGCAGATGGTCTTTGGCCTTCTCAGATGCTTATCAAGAAGGTTACCACGATCACTGTCTACACTGACGCCGCCGGTATCAATGGCATTGAGGTTACCTATGCTATGAAGAACTCGAACCAAGTCAACACTGTCATGCACGGAAAGAAGCAGGGAACGGGCACAACTCACAATGTTCCAGGTGTGAACTACTTTCAGCAATGTGCAGTGAATGGGTAATTGACACCTACTACTTACTCTTCAGAAAATCAATTTTTTGTTGGCTTCTTTGGTGCCATGGATACTAGCCCCAGCATGCCCGTCCTGAGACGGCTTGGCTTTTTGATTTACAACAAGGTCACTGGTAGCATCACCAACTTTGGTTTGTATTTTATTTGATTCCTCAATGAACAAGTTATGTTGATTACAGGACAACTCGAAGGTCCCTTCCCTGCCTCCTCTACCGAACTTCAAGGCTTCACCTCGCTCGGATTGATCGCTGGATTCAGCGGAACCATTGCTACCGACGGTTAGATTTCAATTTCCATACGAATATTTTGATATTGATTTGTTGGACAGGAAAGCTCGATACACTTGCGATTCACAAGGTTTCGGACGGCAGCCTATTACCAGACCTGGGGATCTCCCGTGGCGGCATCTAAACCGTCCATATGTCAGTTTTATGTGCTCAGATTATCAAGTTATCACGAATGTGTCTGCGTATTGTTGTACAAGTACTAGTTGAACTCGTAGCAATGGACTTGCAGGCGTGTGCCTATTATAACTGCGATGATACGACCGACAGAGAGAGTCAGTCTGAGTACACGTGCGAGACTGGCGTACAGACGCACACATACTCAGTATAGGAGCAATGTTGGGTTGGTCGAAGGAAAGATAAGTGCTCCCGATGATGTCATCACCATTATCAGACCACTAGTAACCTCTCCTTCCTATTCTACTGACCATATCTGGTCATTGCCTTCGTGTCGATAACTCCGAATTCCGACTATTTACAAACCAGGTTTCAATCAGCGGGCACGTAATGAATGAGTTCTCGAGGCACTCTGACAAACATCAATGATGGGCAAGATTTTTGGTCCGACTCGTCATATTCAGCATTTGACTGCGAAATATAGCTCACAGGAATACTCCTGTACAGGGATGCAAAGACAATCTAGAAATGTTGTGCTGATGAATTTGGGGCCATCTCAGCAAATTGCAACGCGAACATCATAAGCTATTAAGAAAGTAGTGACCTGTTCAATTAGAATGGTTTACACATGAGCCCGGAGAACCCAGTACCTAGATGACTCTGGAATCTAGGAGCAGCGCTAAGATGCGCCACAGTCCAAAGAACTTGGATGTAACATTCCAATACTTCATAGGGACTGGAGATAACCCTGTTTCTGAACTTTGTAAGGTCACTACGACACGCCACGGTGCATAAGTCGGATCCACCTTCGTCACTCCTCATCGACTTACATCTACGAGCAGCAACCTTTGAAGGCGATAAATTTTCCTATTAACATTGGACCTAATCTACAAGCAACGAAGACAGATTTTGGACTCACGGGGAAAGGAGAAAGCCACAGCAATGGAATGGAAATTGTATCAATCCGTAGAAAGTTCAGACTCATGAGAATAGATGACATAACCTTGAAGACATGGGCTGGTTGTCAGGCAAGAAACAGCTGAAGCTTGTCAATGTCCATCCACTGCAAGACAGGAGCACATTCTGGACTTGTGATTAGACTGAATGAAGTTATTGACAACGTTGCTTGGGAATGCGGAGATTGTCCGGGATTGGGTTTGTCATTCAAACGCTTAGCGCTCATTGCCAAGAGAGACAAGTCCGAGCTAGCCATATGATAGAAGTATGATACACCCACCTTCGATGGATGATGCCATCGGGGACAGGAGTTGAACGTTGAACGTTGATTAACGAACCTTTCTTTGGCGCCCATGGACAACCAGCACATATATAGGACATCGACAACACTCCATGGGCACTTGATATCTCCATACCATCCAAGTTCCATCTGGAATTTTTTCTAGTGGCTGGCATCTTAGTTAAATCGAATGTAATGATGGTGGTGATGGTGGTAAGGAAACAACACTAACAAAAAAATTCCAGCATCAAATCAAGCAGGTGCCGGCCCCGGGCCGGGCGTCTGAACAGATCCCTCGGTCGGTGAAGAAACCAAATACTGAGTACTGAGAGTCGAAGAAATCAACAGAAGAGGTTAAAGCACTATAAGGCGTGGAAGAACGAGTCGGATTTCAGCATTAGTGCAAGGAGAACAAGTTTTCAGGGTGTACAACGTTCAAGACTTCGAGGCTGTCTGTCAGGAATAGATGATTTTGCCGGCATTTTTCATGGATGGGTAGTAAGTGATGTGAAGAAATTACGTTCAAGTTCAGGCGCTCGAGCGCTCAAGCATAAGAGTTCTCTGCGAGGATTCTGAAGAGTGCAAAAGGGTTTTGTTTTCGTCCAGTCACCACCATCACAAGCGTGACGAGAGGTCTGTGCGGGTCACACAGTGTGACATCATCACGCATGTCGGTATCGACCTACAAAAGTTGCGAGGAAATCGTCTAAATCCCCTCTTTCTTCGCAACTTCCATGCTGCTTGAATGTGTCTTTTGACGTTGAAGCTGCCTCCATGCATTCCAGCCACATTTCCCGTTTCTTCGATTGCAAAATATATGGTCTAAGTGTCATCTTACCTCTGAAGTGAACTTGATTGCGGAAAATTGAGATATAGATTGGTTTTGGTGTTGTTGGAAAGTTTGGTGGGCAAACGGAAAGTGGTGAGGAGGAGAACATGCATTTGATGGAACAAATAGGGATAAACATCAAACAACGGCACCGCCACAGCTTCAAAGAAGGTTTCAAGACAGCTCTCAAGTTCTGCTCGGCGTCTGTAGCAGCAACCATACTATCTTGCTCGTCGTCCTAGACAGCGAGCTCAGCATATAGTAGCAGGAACCTCGACAACCGTGCCAGGGTCGGTAGCTATCCCGTGCATCACCGCTCGCTGCTCACCTTTGTTTACTTCTTACCATAGCTTCTTTCTACGGATCACTCGTGCTTGCCATCGTCTACGGTGTCGGTGGCTAGCCCACTAAATGTTCAATTCCGGCCGTGCAGTGCCGCAGTCTAACGATCCATACTTCTTTCCACCAAACCTCTATCCTACACTTCCTGGGACAGGTTCACTTCATTTGCCTCCCATGGCGGTTGGAACTAGTCTTCGTCGATCTAGTCGCCACAGCAATAAGCAAGGCTCAGACAGCGGCGGTGGGGGGCCCTCTGGGTCTGAGTATCATGCAAGTGACAGGTCTATGGAAGCACCCAACGACGACGGACCGGATGAGGCAGAGTCACCGCATGTCGAGTACCAAATCACCTCCAGAGGCAGAAAGATAGCCAAGAAAGTCTACATCGAGAGCGAGGATGATGGAATGCCCAACCTATTCGAGGACGATGCCGACATATTGCCTACCTCGAAGCGTTCCTCTCGACACTCCCACGATGCCGACGAAGACGATGAAGATGCTGGCCCCAGGCGATACTCATCGCGAGCGAAAAGGAGAAGCAGTTTTATTGCCACTGACGACGATGAAGACGTCAAGCCGAATCGATATTCCACCCGCCTGCGCTCGAAAAGACCAACGCGTTCGCATGCCACCACCAGCAACGCGCCAAGACCGACCAACACCGGTCCCTCTCAGCGCGAACGGCGTTTACGCCGCCGCAATGCGCTCCGCGCATCTCAGGAAGAAGAGGACGTCTACGTCGACAACCCCTCTTCCGGTGCATCCGCCGACGCTGATGGCTCGCTCGACGACGCACCACACACGTCTTCCGATCTCGAGCCCGAGCCTGAGCCTGAGCCTGAGCCCGAACCAGAGGAGGAAGCAGATGGCCGGCCGTACGCGCTGCGCCAGCGCCAGCGCATCAACTACGCGATCCCGCCTCCGCTCGAGGAGATGAAGAAGCCCCCGCAGGGGAAGGCGAATGGGGGGCGGAACGCGGGGAGGAGTAATGGGTACCATGCTGGGCCGCATCGGTCCAAGAAGGGTTTGGGATGGAGCGCGAGTGGTGCTGAGCTGGGGCGGTGGATGGGTATCAATGCGGATGATTCTGACTCGGACCATGCGCCGACGCGAACGCCGAGAAAGCCTTATGGGGCGGGGGCGTTTGGGACGATGGCGGGTGCGGGTGGGGCGGGTGGGATGCTTGGGGGTGATTTGGCTGCTGTCGGGACGCCGTCGAATCTTGGGAAGTTTGGCGGTGAAGCTGGTATGAGTTTTGTCGATGCTGCGTGAGGCGAAGACTGATGTTGAGATGCAGCACTTGCCGATGCAGATCCTCTGGGTGTTAACATCAATGTAACATTTGACGAAGTTGGTGGACTTGATGACCGTATGTTGTTCAAAATCTTAGACGTTATTTGCGCTCACCAATCCTTTCAGACATCCATGCCTTGAAGGAAATGACCCTTCTTCCTCTCTTGTATCCTGAAGTCTTCCAGAAATTCAATGTCACTCCGCCACGAGGTGTCCTCTTCCATGGACCTCCCGGAACAGGCAAAACCCTCCTCGCAAGAGCCTTAGCTGCCAGCTGCCGCTCAGACGGCCGTTCAATATGTACGCCACCACCTTCCTCCACATCCACAAAACTAACCCCTCCCCAGCCTTTTTCATGCGCAAAGGCGCCGACTGCCTCTCAAAATGGGTCGGCGAGGCCGAACGTCAACTCCGGCTCCTCTTCGAAGAGGCGCGCGCCTCGCAGCCCTCCATCATCTTCTTCGACGAAATCGACGGCCTCGCGCCCGTGCGCTCGTCGAAGCAGGACCAGATCCACGCCTCGATCGTGAGCACGCTCCTCGCCCTGATGGACGGGATGGACGGGCGCGGGCAGGTCGTCGTGATCGGCGCGACGAACCGGCCGGACGCGGTGGATCCGGCGCTGAGGCGCCCCGGCAGGTTCGATAGGGAGTTTTATTTCGGGCTGCCGGGGCTGGAGGCACGGGAGAAAATCTTGGGGATTATGACGAGGGGGTGGGTCGGCTGGGGCGAGGACATACAGGTGGAGGGTGAGGGACAGAAGGAGGGGGTGGGGGAGGGGGTGGAGGTGAGGGAGGTGAAGAAGAAGTGGGTGCCGAGTGAGAAGTTGAAGGGGCTGGCGAAGTTGACGAAGGGATATGGGGGTGCGGATCTGAGGGTGGGTCATTTTTTCTTTTGTGAGGATGATGCTGATTTTTGATGGGTTGATAGGCCTTGTGCACGGAGGCTGCGCTGAATGCGATACAGAGACGGTACCCACAGATTTACAAGACGAATGAGAGGCTGTTGTTGAAGCCGGAGACGATTGGCGTTGGGTTGAGGGATTTTATGATCTCTGTCAAGAGTAAGTGACTGCGTTTTTTATTCTTTTGAATTTGTTGAGGACTGACCGTCGTCTAGAGCTCGTGCCCTCCTCTGCAAGATCAACGTCTTCGTCTGCCACCCCGCTTCCTCCTCAGTTTGGCCCGCTTCTCAACGATGCTCTCGAACGAGTAAAGACGGCGATCGGTCGTGTCTTGCCAATGGAGAAGAAGCTTACTGCCCTGGAAGAAGCGATGTATGAGGATGATGGTGGCGAAGAGGGGGCACTGGAGAGAGAAATGCTGATGCAATGTATGTCTTTGAACTTATTACTTTTGTCTTTACTAAAAATTCTTCAGCAATGCAAACGCTTCGTGTATATCGACCTCGAGTTATCATCCATGGACCTGTGGGTATGGGCCAAGGATATGTTGGAGCCGCCGCCCTGCATCATCTGGAAGGCTATCACATTCAGACGCTGGAGCTTGGTACCTTGATGAGCGACTCGACTAGAGTAAGCTGCATCGGAATGAAATTTATGTCAGGATTTAAAGACTTATCTGAATTTTCAGACAGTAGAAGCTGCTATTGTTCAGCTGTTCGTCGAAGCCAAGCGTCATCAACCGTCAGTCATCTATATCCCTTCACTGATTGGTTGGTGTGCTGCTGTTTCCGAAACTTCACGATCTACAGTCCGCGCAATGCTGGACACACTTGCTCCTACGGACCCTATCCTTCTATTGGTCGTCGTCGACGGACATTATGCCGAACTCCCACCGGATGTCAAAGGGTGGTTCGGCCTGACCAAAGATAATCGCGTTGAACTTACCCCTCCGTCTACATCACAACGTGTCGAATTTTTTGAGCCATTAATCAAGGATGTTCGACGGCCTCCAAATCAATTTGCTGATGGTGTTAAGAGGAAACTCAGAGTGCTCGAGGAGCTGCCCATCGCGCCTCCTCTGGAGCCTCGTAGGCCAACTGCGGCGGAGTTGGCATTACAGACGGAGAACGACCAGCGACTTATCACGCTGCTCAAGTACCGACTCGGGCCAATATTGACAGAACTCAGGCGGAAATTCAAGAGGTTCACGAAACGGGCAATGGTATGCCACTTCCCTAGCTTCAGAGTTTTTTATTCGGTTCTCATCGGTATCTTAGGAGGAATACAATTTTGATGCGGTCATGATGCCCGTGGATACTTCTATGCCTGCTGCTCCTGGAACACCACCTCGGGATGCACAACCTCTGACAAATGGGGTCATTGACTCGACTACCAATCCTGAAGTTCAAGAGAGCCTCTGTCCTCAAGAAACTATCCCTGTCAATGGCACCTCTAATGGAATCCTCCATCATCACGAAGAAGAACAGCAACAAGAACAGCAGCAGCAAGTTGATGTTGTCCAGCTTCCCCCGTTATTCGACATGGATCTCGAAAGGATGCACACCGAGCTGTTCAAGGGCAGTTACCTCACTCCACAAGATTTCTTGGACGACATCGGGAAAATATTGCACAATGCCGACGTCCGATCGTATGAAGACGCCGATCGTTTGTTTAAGGCTCAAGCTATGTTCACTGCAGCGCAAGTGAGCATACAAGAGTTTGATCCGCAGTTCCGCCTCGAGTGCGAAAGGATGGCGGTACGAGAACGTCGACGTCAGGAGGAATTCAGGAAGTCAAAAGAGGCTGAGGAGAAGGAGAAAGACAAAGGAAAGGCACCAGAGGACAATGGTCAACCCAATGGTTTCCGACGAAGCGGGCGCAATAACGGCCAACAACCGGAGTTGGGCATAACGGATCCCGTACAACTAGAACGTCGTTTGAAACGCCAGCGCTCGAACGAAGCAGCGAGTGACTCGCATGCTTCTGAGGAAGAAAACGGGGAGAGTCGCGATGCCAAGCGTTCGAAGATGGTCGTCGACGATGAGCGCGACCCTTTGAACATTGTTGGTTCCCCTGCTGCGCACTCGCGAGTGCATTTCGCACCTGAGGTTGGCCCCACGGCTCAGCCCGGTAGCCCGGCTGATAAGTCCACTGACATGGTCGTGGACGATGTGCCTCCAACACAACCACAACCACGATCAGGAGGCTTCGACCCATCTCTACTTAATCCTATGCCTTCCCCCGATGCTGAGAAGATGTTCTCCGGAGTTGCTGCCTCCTCTTCAGTAACGGGCCAGGAACAACAACCATCTGCATCTGTACCTGTTTTGCATAACGATCCTTCTAATCCTTTCTTTACATCTGCACCCTCTGCATCTTCTTCTGTGCCCTTTATGGCCTCTTCTACACCGTCCCGTGCACCTTCTGTGCAACGTTCTAGTACCAGGACGGCATCTCCCGAAATTTCAGACGTTGCAGAACCTCTGTCCCCTTCACCAGTACCTATGGTCATCGAGCGTACGCCGACGCCACTACCCGATTTCCACGTCGACGATACCCTCGTTGAAGAGTTGCAGCGCCATCTCTGCGATGAGACCAGTGCGCTCAGTATTGAGGAGCTTGAACAGCTACGCGCGACATGTCTGGGCTGCGTGTGGCGTCATCGTACCGAGTGGGATCGCGATGCGCTTGTCAAGGAACTGTTGGACGTTGTAAGAGAGTTTATCAGTGAGGTTAGCTTTTCTGAATAGATATTCACCTTCGCCTTAAGATGCTGTAAATTCGTATATGATTTCTCATCAACTCATTGTCTATTATCTTGACATTTGTGTTATACAACGCATCTACTTGTACAGCTTAATTACAGATATTTTTATCTCTCCTCTTACGCACTGTTTTGCCTGCGCTCAATTAAATACTTGTCATTTTGCCCATTACATGAACTCTGAGAAAGGTAGAAAGTCTTGTCTTTGTCATTACTTTTACACTCTCGAGCTCCCGAACGATCTCCGCAGTGAAATTTCGGAAGGATCCTCCATCACGGCATGGAATTCTTCAACTTTGAGAGATGCTGACCTTAGAGTCGAAGAACATGACTGATATTCCGAACCTATGCTATCTGATCCATGAAACTCAAAAAAGAAGAATCGTCGTCGTCAGGCTCCCGCGAATTGTTGAGTCCTTTGATTTCTTCGGCGGAAAGGATCCTCCATTGTGGCGTGGAATGACGCTTGAACTTCAAAAAGTGTTGTATCTGCGAGTTCAAACACCATTCACATAAGTCTTAGGGGAGATAGGGAGTGGGGCTTACACATTCTCTCCATGTCATGGCTTTGGGATGGTCATCCCAGCATAAAGAACAGGCAAGACTGACATCACAATTATCTACCTCAAAAGGTAGCGTGGTACACGAGTTCAAGTTCAATAGCTGGAGTATTGCTGCCGCCGCTGTGCATCCGCGTTCATCAATCTCCACTAGTCCAGGGTGACACGCTTGTTGATGAGGGCGGGCTGCTTGCCAACCGACGATGCATCCGTCATGAGGTCCAATGGAATTAGCTGAGCTCCACGAGTAACTAGGACAGCAAAAGACGAATGAAGCCACATCAAGGACGTGAGGTCCTCCCATGGCAGCAAGACTGGGTGCAAGGCGAACCGACGGCGCGAATGTCTGTAGATCTTCAAACGTCACCGGTGGCCAGCGTTCGACAAACGAAACAATAGCTTCCGTGACGTCGCTTTCTGAGAGCTTGAAGGATTGCGAGCGATCACTAAGCATAGTATAAAATGGGTGATAAAATGGGATACTAGGTTTCCATGGAAGTCTTTCACGGATAGTTACGTCAAGGGAGTCAATGTAGTCGCTAACCACATTTGATATGAGATTCCAGCGGCGGTTGAAGGCATTGATCGCTGCCTGTCTGAAATGATACCTAATCGTTTTGTCTATTAACGCCTGGACCCGAGACTTTACCTTCGGCCATTCTGGACAAGAGTGAATAAGACACGTATATCAGATCACTGCAGATACTCGGTCTGGTTAAGCCATGTACCTTGACGCAACCACCGATCATGTCTCCGTTGGACAATGGAATTAACGATAGGGGAATTGGCATAGTCCAGGAGCATGGTTCTAATAGTGTCTTCGGGATAGCGCAGTCGGCGTTTTAATCTGGGAATAGAAAGGACGATAATGAGAAAATCAATATAAAGTTCTATGAAATGAACCTACAGTTTCACAGTCTTCTGTGTCCTGTCCATCATCTGACGCCCAAAAATTATGCCATTCCAATCATAAATCTCCCTCTCACTCTGTCATGAAATCAGATTAGTGGTTTTTGGGAACAGACTAAGAATCTTTCGTGCACTCACAGTCTCCAAAGACTCCATCAACTTGTGCGTAGCAGGATCAGGATTCCGAATTTCTACGCCTTTTCCCAAAAATTGAGCTCGAATATTACCGGTCCCATCCCAGAAGGTAAGGTTCAAAATTCGCGCTTCAAATTCCATTCCATCTGCGATTCTCTGCGCTGCGTCATGCTCCATTTTCCAGTCTGATCGCTGTCTGGTGTCGTTGGATGACAATGTACCATCGTTCAGACGAAGAATGATCCTCTCAGTAAATGAAGGAGCAGGGGATCCGGTTATCTTCTCGTAATATTGCAGGATGCTAACAAACAGTCGATTTCAATACATGAATGAATGCTAGATTGTGAAGGGACAAACCGATTTCGAGCACACACTGGATCACATAACCGACGGCGCCAGTGAAACATCGGTTGGGCTCCAGCGTCTCCACAATCCTATTGAAATGCACTCTATATTGTAAAATTCACCTTGGTTAGGCCCCTGTATTTACCTGGCACTTCAAATCTCCAAATAAAAGTTCTGCCCATTTTGGATGGGGCATATCAGCCAAACACGAAGGGATATCACGATTCTCTGAGAAGGCAGTCATCCATATCCATCTAGAGCTGAAGGATATTAGGATCTTTCGAAATTGTTTGCAAGTACGTAAAAGGTGATGTAGGTCCAGCGGATGCAAGTGGGAGAAAACCTGTATAAATGCGGTGGTCTGGTTGGATAGGGCCATTAATATGAAGGATACCATACCTCCAACAAAATCTCATGCGGCAGTTCAAGTAGATGGCCAAGATCTCCAAAATACAACTGTCCACGAGATTTTCGCTTCAGTTCCTTAATCACTTCTACCCTTCGAGGATTCACTGCACGAATTTAAGAAAGTTAGCTGGACGTCACTGCCAATGGATCAAGGTGAAGCTCACCAAGAAGAGTCTTGCGGTGAGAGTCAAAAGGCTTCTGTATAATGCTAGACCATTCCTCATCTTCGACATCTGGGAACGGCAAATTGTCTTCCGTGAGAGATTCTGTAAGAATGCGGTCCTGTCCGTTATTGGATCCGCGATTGTAACTTTCTTCTCTTGTACTGCCAGTGGATGCGCTTATATTCAGGTCAGAAGCTTGGTCGCAGACGGATTGTCCCCACCTCATAGGTAGACACAGACGAGGAGAAGAAGAACAGCAACGCAACGAATGGGTTTCTTGACACTTCTCTTATTTATTTATCCAACATTGGAACACCACTTTCGAATCAAGCTACATCGACATAGGAGTTGATGGGTTTCAAAGATATCGAATATATCGGAAGGAAGAAAGTTATTAAGGGCTCATTTGATGACGATGCTTGGTCCTAGACTCGTACCAGGCGTTACTTAGAGTGAGCAAACGATCGAGGCTTCGTAAGTAGAGGGACCGGTCACCGGTCCAGCTAGCTCCTAGCCTGAGCTGGCCTCCAATCAGACCGAAAAGTTAGACCCATTGTCTCAGAAAGACCGGTCACCGGTTTAGCTACTACCCCTAGTTTGAGGAGTCGATTAGATAGCACTAACTTTCAGATTGAAAACCTTGTTCTCATAGAGGGACCGGTTAGCGGTCTAGGTCTCGTCTGAGGAGTCGATTTGAGAGTACCAACTTCAGATTTTGAGACGGATCCTGTTTGCAACAAAGCCAGGTGTACTTGCTGATTTGACATGGATTAATGTCGACACTTCGATGCGGGACTGATCATGAATGACATGTCGTTCGGTGCGCGCAAAAACTGATGGCAAGTCGCGTTCACGCGTGCACGGACCACATATCACCGGCATTCATCTAATTCCCCGTTCAAATTTCGAGGCGGGTGGGAGGCTGTGGGAGATAGAAGTATGCTGAGGAGCAACTTGAACTAATGATTGATCTACTGATATATCTTGCTTGTAATAAGTATCGAGGTCTGAGGCAGCGCCGTGAGGCGAGCCTCTGCGAAGTAAGTAGTTGTCGAAAGTCTACACTTGTCAACTCATTGTTCCAACATTGTTCTCGACAGAGCATTCATCACTGCTGTACTCTACGGCTACCATGTCCATTTCGCGACCATCGATAAACCTGTTTCGTAGGCTATCTCGTCCAATTGGGTTGTCCAGGTCGATCATTCGGAGAGGTAGTTCCCGGTCTCGAATATCGCAGGTCATACACCGAGGGACAGTGTCTTCGCACCTCCTTGCAGGTGCCCTTGGTGGTTTTGTCGTCATTGCAGGAGGTACGCATGTTGACTTTGCCCTTTTCGAGATGTTGACGACTCGTTCAGGTTATACATGGTATCACTTTTCGCCAATCAGACCGATTGTGGAGGGCTCGAAACGTGCTCGAAATCAAATCGAGGAAGCTAGAACTAAAATGAAACCTGTTTTGGAGAAAGCACGCGAAAAAGTAAGACTTTTCGTTGACCGATTTCGGCGCGGCGGCGGTGGAGGAATGTGAGGCAAAACGAGTAAAGGTGACCAGTGCATCCAGAGCATGACACGACTCAGGCTCTCGGTGGTCCTTCCACACAAGATGCTAATTAAAATGATTTGTAGGTCGAATCCAAAGTTTATTCGTCTCCAAGATACTCGTCTGTCCTGAAAACATCGAGGAGAAGGCTGCATGACAATATAGGTCCTTCACGGAGGTAATGGCACACTAGATCTCCACGAGGAACAAATCAGTGACATGACCGCACAAACCACTGAGGGAAGGAGAAGAGGAAATGTATTGCTTTTAGTTTGTATCTTTTGCCTATATGATCGTTTTGGATTGGGCATGACGCGCTACACCATTATATTCTGGACATTCTATGTAGTAACGATCTCGCTTTGAATGAATGACTCTTCAGTCACAGATGTTATGGTAGGATTTTTCAAGTATGCGCAAATTCATTCCACGTTGGAATGAACGCGGTAATACAGATGAATAAGATAAGCGGACAAGCCACTAGATAAGGTTCGCCATGTTTTGTGTACTCTTCTTTTCTGCACAAAACCTGTACTGACATTGATACAATACCCCATTCGACCGCGCCACATGACTGAAAACAAAAGTCATATTTTCAAAGAAACACCGGACCAATATGATCTTTAGAAAGGTGCCTAGGCCTGCAAATACAGTGAATTATATCTGTGATGCTTACTGGTATGTTCAAGAGGTAGGTAGGTAGGTCATGTTCGTGGCTGTTCGTGGTCTGTCCCAATGTTCAACCGGGGTTTCGACATCTTGTTTAGTCCATGACGGAACATGCTTTCATCGAACGCAAAGGTGAAAAGGCGTACAACAGGTGGTTCCCTATCGAGTGAAGGAGTTGACATGCAGCGTGCCAGCCCGTGCAGGTCTGCAGGCGCATGTTGCATCACAGAATCAACGTTAATCTTAATCAACCAAGGCACCGTTTGTACTTGCTTGTCGTAGACGCTGCTCTAATACATAACCGAATAGAAACATGATCTGTGCCAAGCCCACGAGTGTCAGAACACTCAATTTCCTGGAAGTCGTTTTAGGAATGCCTCCGCTGAACCTCAAGCAGCGGCTAGCTGCGCTCTCTATATCTCCGTCTTCTCCTTATCCTCCAAATGGCCAGGAGCCACGGTCGCCGTTCTCAGCGCTGAAGAGAAAGACTCAGGCATTCACCCCACCATGGACCAAACGACCCCAGCAGGAGAGTGCACCGACGCTAGGAGAGTCAGGTGCGGTACAGGAGGCTATGGCGAGGATGATATTTCAAGCAGGGGTTGACTTTGAGTGAGGTGGTCTCATGTTTATCTGACGTGTTCTGGACTCATTAGTGGATGCATGATATACTAGGACAAGACCAATGTATGCTGACACTTACGCTTTGGATCGGCTGAACTGATATATCGGCAAGAAAGGGTGGTAGTGAATGCGTCTGCACTCCCAGATCCACGCGAGGTCTCGTATGACTTACTTTTATCGTGCGTCGAACCCTGTATATCGATTCTCGCTCGGAACACTCATCTGAACATTATGCCAGTCGGATACTCTCGTACTTTGACCTTTACGGTATGGGTCAGCTATGTTCTGAACGTTTATTTGCTTAGTCTTGTACTGGCAGTCGAGTCGGATTATACCGTGGTGTTCTTTGCGGCGGGTGGACGGCACGCGCCAGGGTGGAACTGGGTATGGAAAGCGTATCGGAATTTAAGCCGTAAATACCGCAAGAATCTTAAACAGCTGGTATTCCATCCCTCCATTCTCTAGCCCGTTATTGTTGTTAACTTTTGCTGTAGTATATCGTACACTCCTCCTTCTTTTCCAAGAGTGAGTCGCGTCGTTTTGACGAACCCAGAATGGCAATCTGACCTAACTGGTTAAACTTTAGTGCTGTTCTCCCTGGCGGGTGCCATAATAAGGTCTAAGCTTCTCTCTGTCAAGACTTGGAACCATACCCTGATGCTGTCATCAGCCCTAAATTCTTTCGCAAGTTGGTGTATATCGACACCCTTTCTGAGCTGGCTACAGTGGTCCCCCTAACACAAATTGACATTCCTCCAGCTGTATATCAGTGAGTACACATTACCTTCCCTTTGTCCCTCCTTTTACTGAGTGCGTCACGAAAGGGAGAATTTGAAGTTCGAACACTCGATCTCAATGCCAACGCCCATGCGATCCAATATCTTTGGTGTCCCACTGGAGGAGCTTATGGGGTATGATGGCGAGAAAGGAGGGTTTCCGAGGGTCGTGAAAGATTCGATCCAGTATCTGAGAGAGAACGGTAGGTTTTCACACTGCGCTGTTCTTTTTGTCCTAACTTGTCTCCAGGCTTGTTGGAAGAGGGTCTTTTCAGACGGTCACCGTCCTCTGCCATGCTCAGGGCTGCTCAAGATGCATACGATCGGGGTAAGGACTGCCTCGTTCTTCGCTCTTCATTCCTGCTCTGTATCTCATTCTCACACCCTTCAGGGAACGTTGTATCGCTGAAAACTTTTGGCGATCCCCACCTTGCCGCGGTGCTTCTTAAGAAGTACCTCCGCGATCTTCCAGAACCTATCTTCCCCGAAGCTCTGTATCCACTCATTCGGGGGTGTCCGCTGCCCACTAACGACCCTTCTGACGTGGCGAGTGTCACATACATTCGGGAAACTATTCTGCCCGTCATCCCCCCATGCGCGTACATACTCCTTAGCCAAATTCTCCGTATGTCTGGGTCATCTCGCAACTATTTCTCATACTGACCCATCTCATTCAGATTTGATGCACGAGGTGTCTCTACGTGCTGCGTCCAACAGGATGGACGCACACAACCTCGCCATCGTCTTATGTCCCAACCTTGTGAAGGGTTCTAACCCCATGCGCGACGTGACAATGTGTTCCGTGGCTAATGTCGCCTCTACCTCCGCCTCTTCTTCACCCAATCCTTCCTCCTCACCGTCCACTACGCTCGGCATCGTGATCAAGATTTGCATCGAGCGATACTACGAGGTCTTCGACGACGTCTTAGACCGCAGCGAGGCGCTTCCCCCATCACGCTCGTACCAAGACTCGGACCGCAACGAGGTATCAGCAAGCCCCACGCCCGCACCCGACGACGACAGTATCGACGACGCGATGCTCGTTATGCCTATTGGACCCAGCGGAAGCAGGGCGGGTCCACCAAGTGCTTGGGTAACGGCGAGCGGGCAGGTGAACGGCGGGTATAAACCGCAACATAGGAGTAACCTCTCCGGTGGGTCTGCGCGATCCGTGCATGGGGAGGGCAGGAGCAGAAATGGGACTACTGGTGGCGGGGGGAATGATAATGTTTACATGACTGCCAGCAGGTCTAAATCGATGATGAATATTGAGAATGGGACAGGGACCGTTGGTGGGAGGAGGGGATCCATTACGCTCGGCCGGGGGACGATGAGGAAATCGAGTGGGGCGGGTGTAGAGGCTCTTGGGATCACTGCTGAGGGGTTTTTTAGTCCGCCGAGCAATGTGCCGCCTGTCCCTCCGAAGGCGGGGAATGTATTCCAGCCGAGTAGGGATTCTTGAGGTTTTCGGGGTGAGTATCGTTCGAAGAGCTGTCTCGTTATTTATGGATCTATCTATTGCCTGTCTTGCTTACTGGTTTACTTATTCGACCGATGTATATTCTGATACTGCTCAATTTATCGACTTGTCTGTTTTTTACAGCTCCCCATTTGGCAGGTCATAATACATATTTATGACTCGACGAGGGGTGGGAGTTGTTGTGCTATGGTTGTGTGAGAGAGTCGAGTCAGAATTTTGCCGGCAAAAAGGGAAGACTGATCGAAGACGAAAAGGGGGTAAGCATGGATCAGTCCTTATAAGCCACACAGCTCAACCAGAATCCCTATACGAACCAATTTTTTCACTGCCATCGTAGAGTTTCTGTCGATTTGTCGCTGGACTCTTGAATTCTGCTCCGCCACAACCGTGGGAAGGCCGTTCATTTGTGTTTGTTCTAGTAGTAGCGCTTGTCTATTCCTTGTTCTCCACCACAACCTGTAGCTTTTTTCGTCTGTTCAATATTGGCTCAATTCATGGCAGAACCGGCCGATTCTTCAGGCGACAAGACACAGCCAACGGAAGAGATAGTGAACGCCCTCAACCTCATCAAAAATGAACCTTCGCAAGACATTGACATGCTGCCACCTCCAACGGAATACGAGACCCTTTCAGCTGAATTAAAACAAAGACCGCATAATCCAAATGGTTGGAAAAGACTTATCGATCTAGCTGAAGAATCGGGAGATATGGACAAAGTACGCGCGTCGTTCGATGCGCTGTTACACCAATATCCCAATACTGTGTGTGACCTCAAGGGCCCTTTTTCTCGCGTCTGATATATCTGTTCTCAGTCATCTGCCCAAATACGCTACATTGGTCATTTTTTACAGGATCCGTCAATGTTCGGCGAAGCAGAAGACTTATTTAAAAAGTTCCTCGTAAAATCACCAGAAGTAGATATTTGGAAATTTTATTTGACATATGTCAGGTATGTTACTGCTCCATTTATGTACCTTTCATCTACTGAACGTACCATAGACGTGTTAACACTACTCCATCGACACGCGACGCAGTTCGTAAGTCATACGAGTTCGCAGTCAACCATATCGGGCAAGACAAGGACAGTGGCTCTATTTGGAGAGATTATATTCAATTTTTACGTTCTGGCGAGACAACGACAACATGGGAAGAACAACAGAAGATGGATGCATTGAGAAAAGTTTACCATCGCGCGGTTCAGATTCCCCTCGAAGGCGTCGAAACATTGTGGCAGGAACTTGAGTCGTTTGAGAATAACCTGAATAGGATCACGGCGAAGAAGTTTATGACAGACCTCTCGCCGGCGCACATGCAGGCCCGCACGACCTTCCGTCAGCTCACAAACCATGTGGGTGCACTATT
Source organism: Termitomyces sp. T27 (assembly GCA_017657375.1). Taxonomy (NCBI): domain Eukaryota; kingdom Fungi; phylum Basidiomycota; class Agaricomycetes; order Agaricales; family Lyophyllaceae; genus Termitomyces; species Termitomyces sp. T27. Next base: position 19,549 of record JAGGAW010034450.1, read on the forward strand.
CCTCCCGCCTCCGCCTGCACCCCTAAATCGACCTGAGCTTGTTCTCCCTGCCCTCCCGACATTCAACGCGTCGGAGCGCACGCTCGTTGGAAAGTGGAAGGCATACCTCAAGTGGGAAGAGAGTAATCCCTTAGAGCTTGAAGAGAAAGACAAGTCCGTACTCGTGTCGCGCATCCAGAGTGTATATCGTAAGGCGTTGATCCGCATGCGGTATTATCCCGAGATTTGGTTCATGGCCTGCACATGGTTGAATAGTGTAGGCAAACATGACGAAGCTTTAACGATTCTGAAGGCAGGCATAGAAGCCAACCCGGCCAGGTATGCAGTGCAGATTGCTGTTCGTCCCCTTGGCATTACTCAAACACTTTGTAAGCTACCTCCTGGCCTTCACGTATGCAGAAGTCCTTGAAGTCAAGAAAGCCTTCCCCGAAGTCCATTCCCAATATGACAGGCTCCTTGGTGCCCTCCGCGTGAAGCTCGAACAAGTCGAAGTCCGTATCAAGACAGAAGAGTCTCAAAACGCCAACAATCCTCCGGCTAACTCAGGCGATTTCAATTCACAATCACAAACTTCCTCGTTCAACAGCCAACAGCCGGATGAGAAGTCGCGCAAGTCAGAGCTCGAGGAACGGCGGTACGAGTATGGGCTCGCGTATAATATGTACATGCGGTTCGGGAGGCGGGCGGAGGGAATCAAGTCGTCGCGAGCGATATTTGGAAGAGCAAGGAAGGACAAATGGACGTCGTGGCAAGTATATGAGTCTGCAGGTGAGCCCACATAGTTCGGTGATTGACGATTGGGTTGACAATTATTGCCAGCATTGATGGAGTATCATTGCTGCAGAGACGGCGCGAAGGTTGGAAGTCGAATCTTCGAGAAAGGGTTGGAGCTTTTCGCGGATGAGATTGAATACGTGTTGCGATACCTTGGCTTCCTCATCTCGATCAACGACGAAACCAGTGAGTCGTAAATGTGACTGATCTTATTCACTTCTTTCCCACCCGGTAACTCCATAGATGCCCGAGCTCTCTTCGAGCGCGTCATCGGTACTTTCCCCCCCGATCGTGCTCGACCGCTCTGGGAGCGCTGGGCAAGATATGAATATCAGTATGGAGAACTGGATGCTGCCCTGAAGCTTGAGAAGCGCATCGCTGAGGTATACCCTACCGGTACGCAACGCCACTTCATCCCTCTCTAATTTCTAACGCTTTTTGTAGACCCCCCGATCAAACGGTTTGCTCAGCGTCATACGTACCTTGGGGTAGACGCCATCGCCGCACAAGATTTAGGCTTCGCCCTTGCACGTAAGGTTCCACAGGCTCTTGCACGAACCGAGACAAGTACGTCTATCCCCGCCTCCAATTCTGGCAGTATTGGTGGCGGCGGTAGTGGCAGCTCTAATAACAATACCGCTTCTCACAAGCGCCCCGTGTCGCCTGACTACCGCAAGCGCGATGAGCGCGGTGGTGGTGGCAGTGGGGAATATTCTCAGTCTCACAAGCGTGTTAGAGGGATGTCGCCGCTGCCTTCAAGGAATGAGAGGGACAGAGATAGGTGGGACCCGCCCCCATCACGGCGGAGACACAGCCCGCCTCCACCTAATTGGGACAGAGATGGGAGGGATAGGGCGCCGCTGCCGCCGCCGCGTGAAGAGGAGAAGCCGAAGGTACCTAGCTTGCCGAACGTGATCTCGTGGTTCATTGGGGAGTTGCCAACTCCAGGGTCATTTGATGGTAAGTATGCTCGCTGTCCGTCACATTGAGGGATGTGCTAATCTGCGTGCCGGATGTGGTGTAGGCCCGGTCTTCAGGACGGATGATTTAATGAACTTATTTAGAAACGCTGTAATTCCTAGTAGTGGTAGATCGAAGTCCCCACCGCCGCCTACCCCGCCTCGAAGTGGTGCGTTACTTCCGCCTTTTTCACCCTGCTCCATCTTCTAACTGTTCTTCGCGACAGGTGGCCGCCCTCCTCCAGATTATGGACCTTACCAAGGCCCTGGAGGTGGTCGTACGGGGCGGCGTTATTAGTGTCTATATGTGGGGCGTGGTGTACAAACTACTCTTGTCTCACGCAGGCTCGCGCAAACGTGCTGACGGGATGCTCAAACAAATCTTGTTGCTCATCCCCTCACAAAGTAAAGTCAAAGTGATAGCAACGTTTTTGCAAGATAAGAATATTATCAACAAGATTCGCGATCGGTGGGTCGACAGCAGCATACCCTTTGCCTGGAGTCTTTGTGCGATAGGCTGTATATAGGCTACATTGTTATGAGGAGCCTGCGGTCTTCTAGCAAATGTAACATTTGTTGTATATTCCTTTTGTAATCGGGAGGTGAGTTGTTGTGGTGAATGTATTTTCTCCTGTGTCACACATCCTGTCCTTTCATCTTCATGTATCAATGATATATGATTTTATATCTCGCTTTTAGTGATCATTGTTAAGCTCAGCTAGCACAATTGGAGACACTGTTCACACAACAGGAGAGTAAACATGTCAAACAACACAACCTGTCGAGGAGTGCTATATGCGGTTATGGGTCTAAGATGGGGATGTGGGGTTGAGATGTTGGGATGACTTGGAGGGGTGTGGCGGCGGTGGCGATGGCGGACGAAGTTGGGTTATTGGGCATTCGGGATTTCACCTCTCCTACGTGGCATACTCAAGCATATATATATATATATATAATAATACAGAAATGTCCAGAGTGGCACGACTCCTCTGAAAACGACGTAATCCGGTAATCGAGGACGAGGTGGCCCGAAGCGAGGGGAACGAAGAAGATACTCCACCCTCTTGAACACGTTCGTCAATTCCAACCTCAAGACCAGTCATACCAACAATTTTGCGACGTTCAACAGCATACATAGGCAGGATATCATCTACGCAGAGGTTATCAGTGTACAGGACAGGAGCTTGATTTTTTCAGGACAAGTCTACATGGAGGTCCAGCTCGAAGGCGTACAACGTATCCTCGGTGCAGTAGCAAGCGTCGAGCTA
>JAGGAW010034451.1:0-22385 GCA_017657375.1 Termitomyces sp. T27
GATAAAGCCGATCTCCGAAGCGCCAAACCCAATTTGAGGTTAGGGTTAGGCTCAAATTTTCTTAGGGTTACTTCCATTTCTTTGATTCCTTGACTTACTCGCATCCGCTGTTCCCTCAAAATGACTGACAGGATCGTTGGAATTATGGGTACGTGTACGTGGACTGAATTGATCTACCATTGGAGATTTATTGATTTGACTTCCAGGCTTTTTGTTGAATCATCCACCAATCTTACGTTCACTACAGGGGGCGGGCAATTAGGTCGTATGCTGGCGGCATCGGCTTCTCTCCTCAACGTAAAAGTTGTTATTCTCGACGTTGGAGAGACAGCACCTGCGAAGCAAGTAATTGCCCCGCTAGGGCCGAAGTTTGAGCATATCGACGGCTCGTTCACTGATCCTGATAAGATCCGAGAACTCGCCAGTAAAGTCGACGTTTTGACGGTCGAAATCGAGCACGTCGATGTCCAAACGCTGGAGAACGTACAACGCAGCTCAAACGAGGCGTCTCTTCCCATTCACCCCAGTCCGAGTACAATTCGTATCATCCAAGACAAATTCAGACAAAAAGAGCATCTCTCTTCTCGCGGTTGCCCGGTTTCAGAATTTCTGCCCGTAGACTCTACAGATGCTTCTGTTCGATCTGCAGTCGCGCAGCTGGGTCTTCCATTGATGTTGAAGAGCCGAACCTTAGCATACGATGGCCGGGGAAACTACGTTGTTCGTGATGCAGCTGATATCTCCAATGCCATAGCGGCTTTGGGAAATCGTCCACTTTACGCCGAAAAATGGGTTCCCTTTGACAAGGAAATTGCCGTTATGGTGGTTAGGGCAGTCGATGGGGAGGTGCAATCGTATCCCGTCGTCGAAACCGTTCACAAGGACAACATCTGCCATTTGGTCTTTGCACCTCTTCGCAGCTGCGATCCCACTCTTTCAAAACGAGCGAGAGATATTGCTGAAGCTGCAGTAAAGACGTTCACGGGCGCAGGCGTTTTTGGTGTCGAGATGTTCCTCATGCATGACGGTTAGTCCACCGTACTTCTCCCAATCATGACTCCTAATACCGCCTTAGGTGGTTTGTATGTCAACGAAATTGCCCCCCGTCCTCACAATTCTGGCCACTATACGATTGAGGCTTGCGAAACTTCACAATACGAAAATCATCTTCGTGCGATATTGAACCTGCCTTTGGGGTCGACGGCACTGAAGGTTCCCTCGACCGTGATGCTCAATCTAATCGGGCACTCGTCTTCCATGGATGAGATATCCGCTACTCTGAAGGTGGCTTTAACAGTCCCCGGCGCCTCCACCCATCTCTACGGAAAATCAGAATGTCGCAAGGGACGTAAAATGGGCCATATTACCATCGTCGCCGACTCAGATGCCCAGCTCCGCTCACGGCTTCGACCATTGCTCAAATCACTACCATCGAGCACTACTGAAGAGATAGATCGTTACGCTCCCGTTGTTACAGTGCCCGGGTCTGGGTTGTCAGACCCTCAGCCCCTCGTAGGTATAATCATGGGTTCAGACTCAGACCTCCCCGTTATGCTCCCCGCTGCCCGCATCCTCGATCGCTTCCACATCCCCTATGAATTAACTATTGTATCTGCGCACCGTACCCCTGACCGAATGGTTGAGTACGCACGCTCTGCATCCACTCGTGGGCTGCGTGCCATCATTGCAGGTGCCGGCGGAGCAGCACACCTCCCTGGGATGGTAGCCTCTATGACGGCGTTACCCGTGATTGGCGTCCCTGTCAAAGGTAGCTCGCTTGATGGGGTCGACTCTCTCCACAGCATAGTACAGATGCCAGTGAGTTTCGGAATACTTTTCTCCGTCTAGTTCAATAGCTGACCTCGTGACCCCTACTTCAGCGCGGCATTCCTGTCGCTACTGTCGCAATTAATAACGGCACTAATGCCGGACTGTTGGCAGTACGAATTCTCGCAGCAGGCATGCCGACACTGATCACGGCTATGGATGAGTACCTCAAGGGTCTTGAGAACGAAGTCATGGGGAAGGTTCACAAGTTGGAGGAGGTAGGGTGGGAGAAATACGAAGTGAAGCGGACTTGAGGTGTTGTCAATCATGAATGATGTCGAGGGCTTGTTAGGGATCCAATTGTCCAGGTGATTGAGCCACGCTTAACTTCGTGATGTCATTTTTCCGACGAATTTGATTTTGTTACATCGAGGTCTTCTTCCAAGGTGTTGTTACTTTACGAAGCCGTGGAGTATCTTAACTGGGCGGCCCGCCCGTCTCACCTTGTATCAATGTTCGAATCACCATCCCTGAAGCGATCTCTGAAGCCTGTGGCACGAGATTCGCAGTCACTCGGACGAGACTTTTGGAACAGTGGGTCGAGAACAATCTCGCTTTAAAGAGGGCGCGAACAGCTCCTATCCTGTACGTCGAACGACTATAATTTGGTAAACATTTGAGGCCCTTAGTCTGCAAACCATAACGATTATCGAGATTATCCTTGATTGATAAAAAGGCCAAGGCTTGCTTTCACGTGTGGGTCCGTTGATAACTTTTAATTTCCTACAGGGACCAGTCGACTGACGCATAATTCAGGCGAAATTCAGACCAAATTTAGACTCTATCATGATCGACTCGGAATGGTCCATGGTTCGAAACATCAGACTGTCAATTAGTGAAGGCAGCGCAACAACTAGCACTGCAGTCTGTAGTTTCGACAATTCTTTGAGAATCTTGAAGGATCTTTTTCGAGAGCTCAAGGATTCGACTTCCTATCAGGAGAGCCTTTACCATAGGGTCCGCGGTATGTGGCGCAGTTTAGAACCCTAGCTTTCAGAATCCTAGTCAAAGTGTCTCGATTAACCGTGATTCAGAAAGATCATTCAGTTCTACCTCATTTGAAAGCTTCCATGCGTCGCAGTGGCAAATTTCGACCATGCCTCTCTTTACGAGGCCAAGTAATTTTTTTTTCAAAGCAAAAATATCACATGGTCGCGAGCGTTGCCTTCTTTGATCTGACGACACCATCTCCGACGAAATGACAGCTGCAGACGCATTGTATCACCTGCCCCGCACTTCTTGACTGCTACGCTTGGCTTCTCAACTGCTGATACATCTGTTAGATGTAGTATTATGCACATGGCGATGTGCAATGTACGAGAGTATTCGAAGCCCGACTTCTAAAGGCTTCAGGTCTTCTTCAAAATACGGGGCCGCGCGGGATTGGCGGTCCGCCAAGGTCGAACACTCAATCCTCGCCAAGACCAATTGAGTCTACTCTACGGCGATCGTTGAGACAAATGTACACATACCTCAGAAGAATATGAAGCATTCTTTGAAGCAGGAAACGTACGGTGTGGATATGCACGATGGCACCACAACGAATGTCCTATAGGATCTCCCAGTACGCATAAGTGAAACGGTAGTTTCTTCACAAATGTATAGCAAATGCTAAACGAAGACACTTTAAAGTATCGAAAACTCTGGAACAATCGCCTTGTCTTGGCCCCTGCGGGTCCGACGGACCGTTCGGAAGATCATTATTGTCTTCTAGCCCCGTACTCAAATCACCTCTAGTGAATGTCCCCTCAATATTGAAACACTGCAACAGCTTCATCTTGAGGTGGAACTGTGGCTACGGTGCAGGTGTCTGGGACAAGTTAATGATTATATATAGTCACTAATATTGCAATAGCGTGTTGGAGCCTGGAATGCCCCAATTTTAAGGGATCGCTGTGGAGTTCTCAACTCTTCCCAATTGAAATAAAGAAGCTGCGAAGCCGCCCGGACCTTATTCTTTGGGCGCACTTTTTCCTCCCTCTGATTTAGTGACCACGAGTGGCCGCATTTGGCCTGTAACTTGTCCTAGGTACTGCACCATGACCGGAACTATGTCACAAAGTTGGGCTATGGCCATGCGGAGCACACGGGCCGCCAGTAAGAAGTCCTCGATTTTGCGAACGATGAATGACTATCCATAAATTCTCCGCTCGGATTTTTTGGCGGGATATAAAGACAGGACTCAAGAGCATGGTCGTTAGTCGTAGCTCGACTACATCCTCAGAAAAGGACAACCAAAATCCGCACCATGAAGTGGCTTAGCTCTCTTCTCGTTTTTACCGCATTCCAAGTTTCCTCGGTGTGTAACTCTCTTCTCGACGTCACCTAGGGCGAACGTCGCTCACACCAACTACTTCAAAGGCTTCCGTCCTCCAGAAACGCGCGTCAGTTAATGATGTCGCTACTGTTGGATACGCTACCCTCAATGGGGGGTAAGTGGATTTTTCCCCCTCAGTAGTGCGCATAAGACATTGATAATAATATATCAGAACGACCGGCGGTTCTGGTGGCCCTACAACCACCGTCACGACACTCGACGCTCTCACCTCTGCTGTGTCGGGTGACGCAAAGAAGATTGTCATCATCTCAGGTCTATCTCATTGTCTCTTGTACCGAAAGCTGACGATGACCCATAATTGTTCAAAGGGACTATTACTGGAAACACTGTAGTCAAGATTGGCTCCAACACTTCAGTCCTCGGAGCCAAAGGATCCTGTGAGTACTTGTAACCAGCAAGAATATCTGTCGCTGACAAGGTTGTCAGCACTTAACGGAGTCGGACTCCGAGTTCTAGACGAAAGCAACGTCATCATCCGTAACGTCAAGATTTCTAAGGTCCTCGCATCGGCTGGTGATGCCATTGGAATCCAGTCTTCGCACCAGGTGTGGGTTGACCATTGCGACCTGTCTAGCGACCGCGACCATGACAAAGACTTGTAATGTTCATCCATATCTGCCCTTTCCAATCATCTTAATGTTGTTTAGCTACGACGGCCTTCTCGACTTGACCCACGGTATCACTGGTGTCACTGTGACCAATAGCAAACTCTATAACCACTGGAAGGCTTCTCTCATCGGTCACTCTGACAGTAATGGTGATGAGGACACCGCCATCACGGTCACCATGGCCCTTAACGACTGGACCAACTTGAACTCGCGCACTCCTTCCATTCGCTTCGGCCACGGCCACTTCTTCAACAACGTCTTCGACGACAATAACGACGGGATTAACACCCGGGATGGTTCGTACTTTTTAATTCTCCGTTATAAAGAACTCAGAAGTGATCACTGATGGTGTCTAGGTGCCCAAGTCCTTGTCGAGAACAACGTTTGGACTGGTAAGAAGTTCTTTATATCTTGCTACAAAACAGTTAACGAATTCGCATATTTAAGGAACGGACAAGCCTTTGTACTCTACCGATGATGGCTTTGCCGTTGCAGTTGGCAATGACTTTGGAGGCGCAAGCAACACAGCACTCCAAGGCAACTTCACGAAAGCGCCATACTCTTACACTCTTCTCTCTGCATCTTCCGTCCGTGCTTCTGTCACCGCCGATGCGGGACAAACACTCGACTTCTGAACGCTTTCCGCCGCTCCTTCTCCACAATAGTTCCCACATGTCTCCTAACTTTCTGAGGCTATGCCGACGGCGATATTTTCCAACGGTGTACTTGTCTATCGGAAAACAACTTTTTCCGTATGGTGTATGTACATGTAGATTAACAAAGTTTCAAACGCATGATGCGTGAATCAAGGGGTTCGTTAACGTAAGGCAAATGATAAGTATATGTCAACCCTCGGCAAATCATGACAAGTTACGAAACTACACTCAAATTGATATTTTACTGATAACCGGCGCCTCTATGGACTTTAGAAGGCATTGCCTTTCTATCACATTTCCACGGCCTACACGATGCTGGTGGAAGCCGTGAAGGATAGTCCTCGGGATGAATGGCCGCTCATCACGACAGCAAAGCGGTACTGGTTGCCTGAGCTCACGGCCAATGCCGACGATCCTGATGCACTGACACTTGTACTTCTACACTCTACCAGCTTCCACAAGGAGACATGGGAGCCTTCACTCGAGAAATTACTCACCCTTTCTGCTCGGCTGGGGAGCAAGGCCAAGATCAGGGAGGCTTGGTCGCTCGATTGTCCAAACCACGGTGAAGCTGGTCACTTGAACGAGCCGTTGTTGAACGAGCGCTCATTTCGTAACAATTGTGTGTTCTTTCTTACTTCTTCATGCTCAAAGACTCATCTCTCTTATCCTTCAGTCACTTGCGAGAAATATGCAAGAGCAGCTCACCGGTTCCTTTCGGACGCACCTTACCATAGTGCTGGGATAGACTTCCGGACGAGAAATTTAGTGGGAATAGGGCATTCCCTTGGCGGAAACGCGATGTACGTGGCTGCGTTCGAGGCCAGGATGCGTAGCTGATGCCACCTAGGCTCATTCTCCAGCATCTCGAGCCCCGAGTTCGATTCCAATCTCTGATCATCGTTGAACCTCTAATCAGCCCGGCTGGGCCCACACACCTAAATAAGTTGCGCTCTATTCTAGTTCGTGGAGCGCATGAACGGCGCGATGTATGGCCGGACCGTGAGCGTGCAATGATTGCTCTCAAGAGACGGGAACGGACGGCCAAGTGGGATCCTAGGATCCTTGATCTCTTCGTCAAATACGCAGTTGTTCCTCATCCTGGTTCCTACGAAAAGGAGACTCCTTATCTTGGTGTCACTTTGGCATGCACGCGTGATCAGGAAGCGGTGAGTAGACAAGCAACCTAGAATGATTTTGCATCTGAAACTTATTATCAGGCCATGTATCGTGACGCAGATGGGCCGACAAAACCGGTTGAAGTTCTCAAAAAAGTGTGTGCGGCCATTCCAGTACACATGATCCTAGCTGGTGTAAACGATTTCATGTCCGCGTGTCTTGACGTTTTAATGTACCATATTCTGATCATTATATCTAGACCTGCACGGGTTCATGCAGCAATTCTTGATCCCAAGTATGGAGGTGTATACGCCTCTGTACGAAAGGTCAAAGGGGTTGGTCATCTGGTGCGTGGGTTAGCCTTACGTAGTAAGTATTTCAGTTGAGCTAACTCCTTCTATAGATTCCGCAGGAAGCCCCAGATCGACTAGCTGTCATTATGTACGAAGCTCTATCTGGAAACTCATCTACTTCAATCAAGTCTAAACTCTGAACGTGCCCCATGACCGGCTGCGGTATGATGGTAGCACTTGATCAATCGTGACCACTACTCTGAGAACATTTTCTGTAAATAAAGATGGATTTTGATTATCGGGAAGGGTATGCTGTCCCACAGTAGTTGTGAGGGTCGCAAGTTCGACTCAATGTCAATATTTCCCATGTCAACCAACTCAGCCGGCGTGCAAATCACATTCACACGTGCGCACACAGTACGGATCCCGGCTATTCGTGGACCGCGCCGGTAATACTCAGTGATACCAACCAAACCAACCACACAAGTGTCACTACAGAATCCTGTCATAACAAGATACTTAACATGAACGTTTCAAATGAGATCGACGTCCTGAAAGGTCTGCGTGTCTTTCATACCCTCTTGCCTCTTACTGATCTGTTTCCGATCTGTCTGTTGAACAATCTAGATGCTATCAAACAATTTGGGGGCGTTAATGTGGATGGGCACTACAGTATATCTTACGGGTTACTTTTCGAGAAAACAGCAAATACATGTGAGAAAACACCATCCAGTCTAGGTTTAAATATTCAAAAATTTTCGTAGTAGAAGCCCTGAACGGCACGCTGAGGGCGGCCAAACGACAGAAGAAGGCAAGTTATGTGGTCGATAGTCTATGATTCTCCAATGATCAGGATTGATCTCGATCTCCAGGTTACATTTGAGGCAGAACTTCTGATGATGCCGAGGGACAAGGACGTTCCAGTAGTGCTTCTAGAGGAATAACCGGATTGTAGGATTTTTGTAGATCTGGAAAGTGACTTTTCTTCATGGAGGATTGATCTCTGTTGTATAGCTGCAATTCAAACTTACGCGATCTCCGCTACTACTATTCTTACAGGTAGAATGAAGATCTGGTCGATTTTTTTCTGCCGTCTCAATCTATTGACATTCGAAATAGGTAGTATAAGTGGTTAGGTAGCCACAGAAAGATCCAAGGGTGATGGGATGTTGAGGCTTGCTAGATCGCTACGTACGTGCGGAGCAGAGTAGTAAGTGATGACTCGTGGCGCACCTCATGGCCAGGACATGCTAGCTCATGAATCTCAATAGATGATCAGGTAATCGAGGCCGGGTAGTAGACCAAGATTACCAAATGAGCTAGGCTCGAGCTGAGAACTCAAGCGCTAGCGTGGTCGTGGTCTCAACATCACATCCGTATACGTATACCCAAATGTATGATGGCGAAAAAAAATCACCATGAGTAACACTATCATCGCATGTTCGTAATGTTAGGCACTAAAGTAAGCAATCATAAGGGCGTTGGTACAGTACAAATGGACATAACAGAAACCTACCATTATCCTGTACATTGAAGGAAACCTTGGGCTACAGATCGGTCCAAAATACAAAAGTACATACTATTGTACATATTTTGATACAGACACAAATCCTCATACAATGCAGGGCAGAACCAAGAAAAAGAATATCACCCGAAAAAAAGAGACGTAAAAAAATATCCACAGGGTCCTGTTCGAAAGAGGGCATTGCCCACCTGCTCATGATTTGAGAGTATATCCCGTGAGCTTGCCACTCTGCATGCGTTGACGCAGCTCTTGAACCTGGCTGGGGCTGAGCTTCTCTAGATCCGCACACGATTTGGGGTGCATGCTCTGACAGTGGCCGATGAGCTCAGCCCATTTCGCGTCCACAGGGAACGTCGCCGTCGGGGTCTTCTCCTCGTCCTTGCTTGGCATCCTAGGAAAAGCAAGTCGGATTACTTCAATCAGTACACACCCCCATCGACAACGAAAATGAACACGTACCGACACATTCGACAGATCATCTTCGTGCCCCGCGTCTCATACAACAAATCCATATGAGTGATCCCAATCTTATTTGTCTTCTTGACTTCCTTGACTTCTACTGCCGCGGCCGCAGGTCCGTCGCTGCTACCCTCTTCCATCTTCACCTTTACCCTCGCTCGTTCTCCTGCGCCTGGATTCCCTTCATATTCGACACGATCACGCTTCCGCTGTGTCGAGGAGAAGAACGAGCCCGGCGCTGACATGGACGTGGGAGTGGATCGAGGAGCGGTAGGGACGGGAGCAGGGACAGGATGCGGAGGCGGATGCGGAGGCGGAGGAGAATGCTGATAGTGATAGGCGTATGGATATGATACCCATGCCCGAGGTTCTGTTTCCTGGACGGGGAAATGACTTTGATATGTATATTGCTGGGGCGGCTTTTGATGATGTACGTTCTGAGGCGGCTTAGGCGGTTGTGGGGGAGGCAGGGGTGGTGAGGAATGGGCCGTCGTTGGTTGTTTTGAAGGCTGTGCTGGTTGTGGCAGCTGTGGTTTGAATGGGAATTGTTGGGGTTGGGGCTGGGGCGGAGGCGGATACGGAAGTGGAGCAGGCCGCGCTTGTTGCTGGGGTTGCGGGGTGACCGGCTTTGAAGCCCGATGATGTATTGATTGGGGTTGTATCTGGGCGGGAGGCGGGAACGACAATGATTGCGGCTCCGTCTTCAGAGGTCTTGATCCCGGTGACGATGACGGCTCCTGCTGCTGGCGCGATGGCGGGTTTGACTCTTCGAGCACCGCAATGGGTGGAACCACAGGAGAAACGTCGACTTTGAGGACCGGGCGGGCTACCCTGTTTGGTGAGGCTGCTCGCGAAACAGATCGGGAGGGGGGTTGAGAGTAAGGTCTTTGGCCGAGAGAAGCCATAGGCGGCGTCATGTGCGGTACATTCTGGTTCACCAAGCTCGATCGACGTGATTTGGCCTTCGGTATTGTCACCGGTAGAGAACAGGGCCGTCCTGAGGGCGCAGTTTGCCCTTGCTTCAGAAGTCTGTCTTCGATGGGGAGTGGAGAATTAGTGAGTGGTTTGTGAAGTATGGATGCGAGAGGTATAGATGGCGACCTTGAGCTTGACGTATGACAAGCCGGAGATAAGGGGGAAACGGCCCGATGCTGTGCTGAGGCGGATTGTATTGCTGACTGCAGGGTATTTGGTGCTCGGCTCGATGTAAGATCGACGACACGCCTCTCCACATCCACATCCATGTCCACGTCCATCGCATTGTCCGTTTGTACAGAATCACGACGATGGCAGACATGCACATCTTCAGGGGTTGTAGCAGAGAACGCTTCCTTCGGAGGTATAGATGGCGTCAGGGGAGACAAAGGACGGTAAGACGCAGTCTGGAGCCGTGAGAACGACCCGGAGAACAACTGCGGCGAAGCCCTGGAAGAGGTAGGAGACCTAGTTCCACTTGAAACAGACATGCGGTGGTCGCGTGGGCGATCGCAATGAATCGATTCCTGCTGGACACCATTCTTATGTGACCCCCGATCATAGAAGGGAGACAGGACCTTCTCAGAATCAGACGCAACGAGGGTGCTGGCAGACTCGCTACTACTTCTCTGAACACTGCGTTCGTGAGCGACAGCGATCTATTAAAACAATGAGCTGTGTGATGGACTTTGTATTGGGAGTATCACATACCTTGTGTAGCTCTCTTCTTTCCTTCTCGAACATCGCCTTCTGCTGCTCTAACGCCCGCTCTGCCTCCGTCCGCTGCTTCTCCATCTGCTCTCCGTATTCTGCTTTCAACTGATCCAGTTGCTCGTCGATGTATGACCTGGCTGCCAGCCGCACCTCGTCGTCGCGACCGCCCCTTTGAGCCACCTGGTCTTTCGCTGCTTGCTTCAGGCTCTCGTTCTCTGCTACAAGCCTGTCGTATTGACTTTTCAACTTGTCATGGTCTCTGCGCGCGTTGCGCAAGTCTGTCCTCGTTCGCTCGAGATCCTGCTGTAGTACCTTGTTCTCTTCGCCAAGACGACTGTGCACGGCGCGCTCCCGGTCGAGTGCGTCCACGAGCTCGCGGTGCATTTGTGTCATCTCGTTTTGGACATTGGACACAGTTTGATACCAAGCCTGCTCGTAGAGGACGCGAATCGGTGCTAGTGCTGCAGCAGAATTTTGAACAACGGCAGGATGAACATGGGATTTACTCAGTGCAGGTGCTGGTTGCAGATCTAGCGAGGCAGCACCTAGCTGGGGTAGCGGCGGTGCAGAGGCAGAAGCAGGGGCAGCAGGACGGGGCAGCAGTGGGGGGCGTTGATGCGAGCTTGCCTTCACAAGAGCTGACTCTGGTGGTCCTGCGGCTGGAGCAGGCCTTGGCGGGGGACTTGGCCGACGATCACGAGAAGCTACCTGATCAGGGTGCCGGCATCGATATTCCCGCTCGTCGATATCTTCTTCGTGATGCCGAGGCCGCTCGGAAAGAGTGCTACCGTTGCGTTTTGGAGCAGTTGGAAGGATTCCTGGATAGTCATAAAGAATGTATGATGACGGTTCCTTCAATTATTTCAGAGATATTGAAACGCTCAGAGAGAGACGCACTTACTTTGTCTGAAGGATCAGGTCTCCGTTCTCTGGACTGCTCGCAATGATCTTGAAGCGTTCGACCTCTCTCACCGTAGGCGGCCAATACAGAAGAAGGAAGATTGAGTCCTAGAGTCTATGCCGTAACTTAGCAACGCTCTAATGCCAATAGGAAGAAAAATCGCGCACCGTCGGTCCCTCCTCTTGAAATTGCTGGTTCGGCTCCCGCATAACTCCATTCTTTATCTTCCCTCTATTACCTTGTTCCTGAACACGCACCGGCTCATTCAGAGGCGCTGCTCTCCAGCGAAACTGCGATTCTGACAAAGACCTGTGAGAAGACTCGTTCTTGATGCTATTCATTCCAAGGGTCGGTCCCTGAAGAGTTTTCAAGTATTCCTTTTCATACAGTATTTTAGCAGCACGTAGAACGACGACGGGGCGGCACGAGGGAGAGTACCCAGTGAATTTTCGAGTCTGCCCTTTTATAGGACGGAGTGATCGAAATTTCGTCCGGAGTGCCTTACGTGAGCGATCAGATGATCGATAATTCGTGCCTTACCGGCCTCTTGCGGTTGTCTTGCGGTTGGTCCTGGGATGACGTGGTGGGGACACGCGGCGGCCTCGTTGCAGGACCCTTTTTCACTCAGGCAAAATGGAAGATTCCGCAGCATCTGTGGGTAAAAATTTCTCCAAAAGCTTCTGACGATCTTTCCTGATGGGGGTTGCCATGATATGTTGATTATCTTGAAGGTTTTGGAATGTGCTTTGTTTGGAGCGAGCCTGTGGGGCAGGACACACAGCCTTAAGGCGCCTACAATGGGCGCTTATGATCTGGTATACATTATTGAATGAGGTATGAAACAATTGATTTTACCCGGGAAGGTGTACACGAAATGTTTGTGACAGTGGCGCACGGGACTGACCGAAGATCGATCCGAATGTGTGGCGACGAGAAAGCTGCATCCCTGGAAATGACGACAATTAAACGCCACGCTAGAAGAATATCTTCCGAGGAAATACCTAAGAACACCGATAAGCACCGACCGGGTGTAAGCGAACAATTGTCGAATCCCATAAGTACATACCAATACATACCGCATTTCTAACCCAAGGAGATAAGCCACATTTCATTTCGGTAGCATTGGAAGTCCCATGTTCTGCCTTTGTGACCGAAGATGGCAATATGAAAGACGCCAATAAATACCGCAAGTTCAGATGTTAGGAATACAGACGTATACAGAACAAGGCGAGTCTCTTGAAGTGGTACAACGAACACACAGAAGGCGTTACACGCACTTAAGGCGGGTTGTGGAAGTCTGATCAAAGGGAAAAAAAGAACAATACTCCCCCGACATCACATCACCCTTTGATCATAACGACTTTTGTGACCCACATATATCGATCAAAACGGGCCGGAAGAAAAAAGGAAATATGTATGAGATATCCACATACATAACAGTACGCCCATAAAACAGCGGTCACGTTCTGTTCTGTATCGTTTCTTTGGAAACAACCTCCACGGAAGGCCGTGATGAGAAATTCGCGCTGAAAGATGCACTGCCATACATAGGGACATACGTAAAGTAGCATAAAGTCTATATTTTGGGGTCTATATCTTGTATATCACAAAACAGTCACCTGGATTACCCTGGATACCATTTGACTGCAACCCAGTCCGAGTAGGTGTTGACTCGTCTTCTATCACACTGAAGCGCTCGGCTGTCAGTCACATTTCACGTAAAAGTGTCGAATACAATTGGAGTACAGGTATTGATGCACGTTGTAGATTTCGAGATGGTTGGAAGAACCCCCGATGAGCATGTATCATGCATAAGGATAAAGGATACGTAAATACATGAAGGGAAGAAGGGGATGAGGGTGTAAGACATGTTTTTGATTGAGAAAGGTTCTCCGTTGATACTTGAGGTCGTTAAGGTGTGATTAGATTAGAGTTTAGATTAGAGTTATAAGCGGGAGTCCGCTGATCCGATCGATGCCGAAGAGTAGGAATCGGCAACGGCCGAAAATGACGAATCGCCCATCCATGTAAAAAGTGCGGAAGTAAATAACAATCTATCTCCAAATCTTTTATGCTTCGAACTCTTCCTGATCCTTTGTTCTCCCTTCTATGAAGTTCAACGGACACAATGAGATACATACCACTTTTGCATCGTCGGTGAATTCTCTGGGTTTACGATCTGCCTACTCGGATATCCATCGTTTCCATTCAAGAAACTGTCAAGGCACTTAGTATTCCGACATAACGTATGTACGTAAGTACATATGGACCTATGAAGTGCTACCTCAGTGTGGCGCCGCGCTTGTATACGGAGTAAACTATATATTGGGATAGCAATATTATAGCCGCCGCTGAGTTATGTAGCCGTGGCGCTTCATGCATACTTACAGCTCTTTACAGCTACATATTCGCTGCCATCATACATACATACACGTGGACTTTATAATAAAAGCCGACAAGTCCTGGACAGCTCCTCGGGTCGTGCATCGTCTTCGCTGTGGCATCTTCCTTCTCTCACACGGACAAAAAGACCGAGATAAATTCTCCGTTCAGCACACCTGCTGGGAAGCGAGAGGCTTGGTTGGTTCCCCCACACTGTGACTGGTTACATGGCAAGAACAGCTTGGAAGGTTGTCATACGCGGACATCATATACATAACACAAAGCACTATAGACGAAAGCTCGTCAGGTGGTGGCAAAACAGGCTGGGTGAATGCCTCCTTTGATTCTGAATCAGACATTGAACAACGCTAAGCGTGTTAGAGAACGGCCCGCGCGATGAATGTGTTACCGGATGTCTCAAGAGTTGGGAATTCCAAAACTTTTGTAGCACTGACCCTTCTGGCAGTTATAAGAGGCCACTTACAATAACTAGGAAGTAAATTTGCACGAAGGTACTTGTATATGTAAGGATTATACGGGTCAAGATATGAGGAAAATATGATAGCTAGTTGTGATTCAGGAAATGGGGCAGAGGTTTGGGTGAGTGTATATGTATGAGGGAATGGCCGTGTATGTGCATTGTGCATGGGTGGAGCGTACATAGAAGACCCGGTTGCGGGCGCTATAAGTATGATTAAGTATCAAGATTTGATTCAAACTTCGTCTTCCATTACACGGCTCATATCCGTTTGAGGTCCTGTCGTATCGGGAATCTTCGCGCAAGGTATTGAGTTCAAAGCACTCACCGTGAATAATGCGCGCGCGTTCGGGTCTCACCGTCGCCTTTGAAGCTCAGCGTCGAGTCTGCGCCGCTTCAATAACCTTTTTTCTTTAGGATTGAGACGTCAACGGAGATCTTGTATTTCACTCATTACAAGGATGTAATGTGCTCGGAGCGTCTCCCTTTTTGAACACAGCTCAAGGTTCTCTTGCTAGAGTTTGACGTACGCTTGCAAGAGGGCGTCGACATGAGACTGAACGGATGTAGGGTGGTCGACGTCCCCATGCGCCTCCTTTTTCACGGCCACTTGATGCGTAGGACATTGTTACCATTGGTAGGACGGGTAGAATAGAATTTGTTGTCGATAGGTATCAGAGAGAATGAAGACATGGCAAACGTATCGCTATGTAACGAGTAGTTAAGAGTCTACTGGTACGTCAAGAAGCAGAGGCGAACGTCCAGAAGAGGATTGCCAAGAAGTTCGAGAGAAAGTTTGAGTTGGATTTGCGTGTCCTTCGGCGAACCTTTGGCGATGGTGAGCAAGGTCTTTGTCTAACAAAGAGTCCCTAGATTGCAGTCTTTTGCATAACATTGTTCGTGTCTGCGCAGATATCGATCATGGCAAGCTACTAGAATCCAGCAAATTCGGTTGGTCGTATGTCTTCGTCAAGGGTGAGTGAATGACAAAATATTCGGGGTTACCAATTACATAATCACTGAACTCTCCACATTTGATTGTTACCGAAGTCACCCCACCGTTTGTGCCGAAGCAATACATTTGCTTCTTAACCAATACCCCACAGCGAGATACGGTGTTGAACGTTGAGCTGTATAAACTGTGAATTCACTGTTGATTGATTGTATTTGGTGCTTGACACAAGACTTGTTAGTCGTGGGATTTAGGCGAGTGCTGTGCTATTGCAGTTTTTTGTCAGCCTCTAACCATTGTATTGTCGATTTGAAAGTAGACTACCGCCAAGTCTTTTTTTCAGAACTAGTCAATCTGGCGAGAGGCGTGATACCTGGATCATACCAATTCAAGGACTCGAGGTGGAAGAGTACGAGTAAGTGGACTCCTTGTTGGGAACATATTATCAAACTGTGCTAATTTCACACACAGAAGTTTAGGCATATTCTGTTTGGAGCTTTCCGCCATTCTTTTATGATTTTTACCCCTGGCGAGGAGTTTTGTATTGATAACGACACATAAGGCAGAAGCTTGTTTGGTGAGTTGATCAAATTACATCTAAGTACGAGCTTTGTGCTTACCCTTGCGTTCAGAGCTTGTTAATTGGACTATTTCTATCTTCTGAATAACTATGGAGCAACATACAACGAATGGTGTTGACACAGACCGCTCGCCGCCTGTACAAAACCTTCGATCGAAGTTCGAGCAACTCGCGTTGGATCAGTCTCCCACGTCGCGTCCTAGGCAGAGCAACGGGAACCATAGGGACTTCTTAGATCCAGCTGATTCACCAAGCCCTCGGCCTCGAGCTGCGTCGAGTGGGGCGTCCAACGGAACCCCTTTTGACGTCTCTCACCATCTCCGAGCATCCTCTTCCTCGTCGGATTTACAGGTTGGAGCCAAGCGACCTCCGCCGCCGCCTCCCCCCTCCAGACCTTCAAAGATTGTGTCCAATTCTCCAACTACTCCAGCTGACATGTCAGCCGCGTTGCTTCGACCCGTCCCTATACCTCCTTCTAAAGCACACGGAAGCCCACGCCCTCAGTCCCCTGGGATTCCTTTGTTAACGCCTCATGAAGGACCTCAGCAGTCGTCGTTGAGACATAAACTGTGAGTAACTATCATGGAAACGCCTAACGCTCCTCATCACCAACTCATACTAGTGCCACTGCATCATCTGCATCTCCTCGTCAACCTCCTTCGGCATACCCCTCAGATACCAGCAGCAAACCCCCTATCCCGCCTCGACACGCAAAATCGGACACGTCATTTCTTAGACCGCAATCGCAAAACTTGGATAATAACATACTTGACACGAACGTTCGAAGTGTCAGCCCCTTTTCAGACGACGATATAGGCGAAGCCACGCCTACTGCGCCTCCCACACACCCCTCCAGAAGAAAACCAGTACCACATCATGCACTATCTAGCGAATCCAGCATGGCGAGTAGCGAGAGCGATTTAAGCGTCTCATCTAGGTCTTCTCGCCCGTCATCCCGCTTCCGCACCGACGCTTCATTCATATCTACGTCCTCTCCAAGTACCTCCCCCGTACCTCCTCCTCTACCCTCCCGACGCCCCGGTCCTGCCCTCGCATCCTCATCTTCCGAGGAAGGCTCCAACCCATCCCCACGTCTCCCCGCCCGCCCAAACGTCGCCATCCCCCCGCACGTCGGCACCTCATCCGACTCGCCCTCGCCCTCCTCGGCCTCATCTTCCGCCTCGACGGAAAAACCAGAACGCAAGGTCCTGGGGTCAAATAAGCTCCCTCCACCGCCCGTGCGGACGATCGGACTAGGCGACAGGCTCCCTAATCCCCGCCGCCCACCGACGCCAGACTACTCAGACGAGGAATCAGGCGAGGAAGAAGTCGTCGTCAACCCGCTCCCCGACTGCTCGCGCACTTCGCGTCGCCCGCCTGTTATGTCTTTCCACTACGCGAACGTCGAGCCGAACATCCACGTCAGCTCAAGCGCGCCCGTCTCTGTCGCCGGGACGACTGCCGTCGTCGCGGGGAGCCACCATTTCAAGATCTACGACCTCTCCGTATCCGATATTCCACAGCTGACTCTGGAGATGAAAAGTCTTGTGGGGAAGGATTTTAAGATCATGAGCATGGAGTTTAGGCCTTGTGCGCAGAAGGTGGATCGGGGGTTCGTGGTGTGGCTCGGGACGAAGGAGGGGCATCTGCATGAGGTGGACGTGCGGACGGGGACGCTCATCGCGACAAGGTATTCCGCGCACCCACATGCGGTGACGAATATTTTTAGGTATGGGCGGATGATGATTACGCTTGACGAGGGCGGGAAGGGGCTTATATGGGCGCCGGACGGGGCGGGCGGTGAAGATATCAGTCTCAACAAGACGACACCGCGCGTGGTGCGGATCGGCGAGCACGTGTCGTTTGTGAAGATTTTGGCGGGAAGGTTGTGGACCGCGACGAGAGGGGAGACGCAGCAAGTCCCTGGAGCGGTGGTCAGGGTGCCCGTTGTGCGGGTGTATGATATTTTCAAGAAGGGGAACCCGAGTCGTGCGGTGGTCCCGACAGAGCAGGTGGGTCCGGTGCTGGACGCGACGATCGTGCCTGGGTCCCCGGGGCTTGTGTATGTGGGCCACGAGGCGGGCTCGGTGTCGATGTGGTCGCTGGATACGGAGGACGGGTACCCGCGGTGTGTGGAGGTGATGAAGATATCGAATTCTGATGTCATTTCTGTGGAGGGTGTGAATAATAGGCTGTGGGTCGGCGGGAGGGGTGGTTTTATTTCGGTGTATGATGTGAGTTCGAGGCCGTGGGTTGTGACGAACTCGTGGGTCGCGCATCCGGAACTGCCAGTAGCAAAAATTGCGGTGGATCATTATGGTATCGATAAGATTGGGAGGCTTTGTGTTGTTAGTGTGGGCAGGGATGAGCAGTTGAGGCTTTGGGATGGGCTGCTTGGGCTGGATTGGGTCGGTGAGTCAATGGTCTTTTCTATTTCTGGTTGCAACCACTGACATCGGGCTATAGATGAAGAACTCTTAAAGTACGAGCATACATTCGCCAAGACACGACCTTTAAAGGTCCTCGTCGTCTCGTGGAACTTGGACGCTGCGCGTCCAGAATCGCTCGCCACGGGCGACTCAGCAAACGTCAACTTCCTTAGGGACGCCCTGCGCAGCGTCGACTCGCCTGACATCATCTCCTTCGGATTTCAAGAAGTCATCGATCTCGAGAGCCGCAAGCTCGCCGCGCGGAACATCCTCGCGTCCAACTCCAGGAACGAGGACGGGCTATCTGATCGGGTGTCGTCGGCATATAGGCGGTGGAACGATAAGCTGGCAATGTCGGTACGACAGGCTATACCGGACACGCCGTATTCAGTGATACACACGCATAGTCTCGTTGGGTTGTTTAGTTGTATTTTCATCAAGGATTCGGAAAGGGAAAAGGGATCTATCAGGGAATCGTACATTACGCATATTAAGAGGGGAATGGGTGGACGATACGGGAATAAGGTATGTGTGGTGTTTTTGTGGGTTATATAGCTGACGGCTTGTGTTTTGCAGGGCGCTATCATAGCGCGATTCGTGCTAGACGATACGTCGATCTGTTTGCTCAACTGTCATCTTGCTGCGGGTCAGAATGCCACACGACAACGGAACGGCGATGTCACTGCGATCTTGGAGAGGAATGCACTGTTCCCGGAGACTCACTTTCCGTTTGCATACGTTGGTGGCGGAGACGGCTCAATGATACTAGATCATGAAATCGTCATCGTACGTTCTTTACCTTGCAGCATAGACTCAAGACTGACAGCATTTTCCAGGCCAACGGCGACATGAACTACCGCATTGACCATCGACGTGACATCATCATCTCCTCCATCCGCTCGAACGACTACACCACCCTCCTTCCGCACGATCAACTTTTGCGCGAGATCAAACACAACCGCGCGTGTCGATTCCGTGGGTTCTCCGAGGGACCACTGAACTTCCACCCTACATATAAATACGACCGACACACGAACGACTATGACACATCGGAAAAACGGAGGGCGCCTGCGTGGTGCGATCGCGTGCTGTGGCGCTCACAGGTGCCGAGCAGGGTGCGGCAGATGCATTATCGGAGATATGAGGTGGATGTGTCGGATCATAGGCCTGTGTCGGCGGCGTTTGAGGTGGTTGTTAAGAGTTTGAGGAAGGAGGAGAGGGGGAGAGTGAAGGAGGCTGTGCAGAAGAGTTGGGTGGACGAGCAGAATAGGCTGTTGGGTGAGGCGAAGAGGTTTTATGTTAGGCAGGCGTTGATTTGATGTCGAGGTTGGACTGTAGATCATTAGCATGGACGGCATGGACTTGATAATTTCCTCCATACTTTTATACGCGCACTTGTAGCATCTTGCATCCACAATCATTACAAGAACTAGTACATAGACTTTTTAATTGTATTGCATATCAGGACATTTTCTAGTATATTGCAGGGAAGTAGTAATATAGTATGATGGCCCAAAGGGGGACAATGGAGACAAAAAAATAGTATGACACCAGACCCCTGAAAGATAGTACACCTTAGTTAAGTCTTAAGGGAACATCCATACTATTCAAGATTTAGAGACAAATTCTATGTACACAGCCTTGATAATTAGATGAAGGACCAGCCAACCAACTCTATGCCGCGGACTCCATTTGCGACACCTCTTGATTGGACTCAGACGTCACATGCAAGGATGCAGCATTAAAAACAATTGCTGACGAAAAAGTTGGGTGAGTCAAGTTCATTGAATATTTAAGCCTGCTTATCATTATGCTCGACACTCTTGAAGGTGAATTATAAAACAATGAACAACTTGAAACCCTTCAGCAGAATTACAGACGTACATATCGGAAAAATTTGCTGTGAAGCCTCGTTCATAAGCCTGCCAGTAGAAGGTCAGTTACAACAAACTTCAAGCTAAGGCAAATGTAGGAAACATTCACAAGCAGAACCTACATGGGAGTCAATAACAATCAGAGGAACAAGGAAATATGTACTCACATGAAAGGTGATGACAGTTGCAAGTACACTAGCAACCGCAAATCTAAGACGAATAAGTATTGAATAAGTATAGCAATATCAACCTTGGCAATGATATTATTACTAACCCAAAATATAATGTACCTTAAAATAGGAATTGAGTTCAAGGAGGAGGATATACACAAAAAACATACCGTCACGTAGGAGAACCTTGAATAAAGACTTATGAACTGTATCACCCTGACTCCATGCCTTGTATACTGTCATACTGAAAATCAAGACCTCGCCTACGAGCAAAACAATCCATGTATTCGCTATACCTGTTCACGACCGGGAAAGATCAGCCACACGATAGATCTCAGTATTATGCGAGTGAAGAGAACGAACGATCTGCACTGGTGTAGACTTTGTCAGTCCAATTTTAAAAAAAAATCTGATTGGTACCACCTACTCACTTTTGGGGACCTAGCGGTGAGGTTATACAAGCTGTTTGTGGATTGGCAACAACTGCACTGATATTATCCGCTGCAGTCATGTTCCACTGAGGAAATGGGGCTAGTACTCGGATGACAACTTGAAGGGAAAGGCCTCAAACACTCACTGCGCCGAAGATGACCCCTGCGAGCCCGCATCCACAGAGAAACAGAAGCACTCGCAGGTTTCGCTCATACAATGCATAGGTCCGTATCATGAGGAGTACTAATGCATAACACGTCATTAGCGAATCATCACAAAATAAGCGGCGCACATACATACTACCAATAATAATTTGAATGGTCATTGTGAGACATTGATGGTATAAAGACAGTGAAGCGCATCTAATTGACAGGAATTCGAGCAATTTTTGGCATTTGTTCTATATATAAAGATAAAGTTAGAACTCACATCTACTTAGCCATCTGTTGAATATGCGTATCGAACCATGTAGATTTCGATGACAAGTACCTTAGCCATGTTCGGTGATTCAGATATCAAAAAGTCTTCAACAATAGCAGGGATATGGCCGAAAAGGCTCAAGTAGCGATTCAGGTAAAAGAAGGTGGAGGCCCACGAGAGAGATCTTGTGAACCAAAACCGGTCAATTTCGGCAGGTAGCGTCAACGCATAGTCATAGTAAAGTAAAGCTGTCACCGTATGTCTCAGAATGAGCGGAGCCCGAGAGGAACAGCAAAGTGGTACATACTATATGAAACGGCATCGATATAGGTCTTACTGATTCTGCAAAAGCAATCATTAGACAGGGAATGTTACCCAGAATTGGCAAGACAAGGGATGACCATACACTTGCTGACGGATGGATGCTGCAGTGTCGTTGACGGCGATCATCAGGGAGTATTTCTAAGTAAGCTGGTCGTTGTCAGTTGTATAGTATAACCTTGCCACCATGACTAGACGTAGGATATTTATACGCCTCAGATTGAATTTGATGCGACTGATGTGATCTCAAAACCTGAGTTCTTCAGTTGTTTCGATGATGGATCTGAAGATGGGAGGGGCTTCTGTTGACCACTGGCAGAACCATTGCAAAGAACTTGCAATTGCTGCTGATGGAGCGATATTCCTCTTAACGAGACGCACTCTATTTGAAACAGAGGCCAGTCAGCAAATGAGAGCGATGGAGGGGCTAGAGGCATGTCGGTCCCACGCAGCGATCGATTGCGAGGGAAAACCCATTGAATGTTGGGTCGATATTGGCGTTTCCACGGAAATCAACTGCGGAGCGTGTACACGTCTGAGATTCTGAGTCGGGTGCATTAAGAATATTGGATCACGAAGGTCAAGAATAAGGCTGGTTCTAATTGTACTTGCCAATAATCAAGACGGTTAAAAGTGAACTAACAGCCTGCCAAAACACACTCCCGACCAATCCAATGGGCGCGAAAAGTTTGGAAAGACATGCCAAAGGCAGAGCGCCCATCACATCAACCAGATCGTTCAGTATGATAATCCATACAACTTAGTTACTGGATCAAACATCTGTCCAAATCCAATTTGTTGCCTGGATATCCTGGCAGGGTCAGCTGACTTCATGGTTACGAGGATGTTAAGACGAGTTACTTATACTGAGAAACTTCATTGCTCTTGTTAAACTCTTTGTACCTGTTTGTAATGATGATTCTTCAGATTCT
>JAGGAW010034452.1:8793-22250 GCA_017657375.1 Termitomyces sp. T27
AATAGCTCTGGGGATACGGGGGTATCTGCATCTCTTGTTTTACGGGGAACACCTCCATTCCAAGTCTACTATCGCATGCAACGTGACAATGAATCCCCACGCGACCAATCCAAAACATTCTCGAGTTCTCGAGGCGAATTAACTCTTCAACCGGAACGTAGTGGCCATTACACATTCACTTTCACTCATCTGAGCGATGCTTATTACAAGAAAGTGGAATTGAAAGGTCCTAGTATCGACCAAGTGATACATCCTCTTGCAGCTGCGGATTTTGTCGCAAGCCACGGCGGCAATAGAAGGAGGATGAGTAGCTGTGATGGTGACACTGTGACGGTTGATGTTGAACTCAGGGTAAATAATTTTGCTGGAGCAGATGGCTAGAGACTGATTGTTTTTTTCTGTGCATACCTGCAGGGGACTGGTCCTTGGAATCTTGAAATGCAAGTTGTTGGCCCCAAAAGTTCTGAGGTTATACAGGTAGAAGGGATCGAGACACCAAGGAAGTCAATATCAATTCCCATACCTAAAGGAATTAACGGCGACGGGGAAACATTCGACATCAACATCGGTAGGTCGCTTCGTGGAGAGTTGCAACGTTACTAAATTTTGGATGACAAGTGAGCATTGAGGACGCCTACAAGTGCAAACGGGCTGTCTCAGTTCCAGGAATCACAGTGAGTGTGAGAGGAGTCAAGGTCGGTGTACCTTTTGCGACCCGTGTCGGCAGCCATTGACCTTTATAGTATGGCAGGCGACTGCGAGATTTTACAGTAATGCGGGCAAAAGATTTACCACGGTCCTTGAGAACGAACCGGCCAGTCTCCCCTTACGACTCACTGGAGATGCTGTCAGTTTCCTTTTCTCTTTCATGACAATTTACTGATATGACTATATTCCTAGCCGTGGCGGCTCAAGTACCGTCATGTCGACGATAACAAGGTTCTGACAAGAACATTGAACAATCCCAATGACGATCTTGTTGTGACTCAAAAGGGAACATTTGAGATTTTGGACGTAAGATCTCTTTTGATTCATCATCTGACGCATATTGAAAACTGTATTGTAGATTGCTGACTCCCGTTGTCCTGGAACGGTCCTTAGTGAAGCCTCGACTTTTGAGGTGAATTGGGTCCCGAGGCCATCCGCCAAGCTTTCTCCCGAGACAAGGTCGTTATATGAATCTCACAATTCCTCGCATATTCTACCCTCTGTATGTGAGGGTACTGCCGACCATGTTGATCTTGACTTGACAGGTTCGCTCTCATTGTATTTCCCTCCCTCAAAGCAATAGCTAATGAACACGGAAAAAGGACGTCCACCGTTTGAAATCATGTATAACATTGGACAAAACGATAACGGTGGGACCAGGGTTATCGACCAACCCACGTTCAACAGTATACAAGCAAGGACGCGTTTCCAATTACAGACATCACACCACGGTCGCATGTACTACGAAGTCAAACAGATTGGTGATGCAGACTATCCTCTTGCGAAGCATAGAAACGCCGTAATCCCCCGGGGTGATAGGCTGTTGTTTGAACAAGAGGTCCTCATGCGGCCTTCTGCTCGCTTCAAGAACCGTAATCGCATGTCGTACTGCTTGAACGATCAATTCACTCCTTTGGATTCCCTTCCAAACGACGGCACTGTATTGCTCGAAGGCACGCCTCCCTTCTCTCTTCATCTGTCCATCAAGAATGTGGGCACTAGTCAAGTTGACAGGTTCACTGTCCAGGTGTTTGATTATTCATGGAAAGTCGATCTACCTTCATACGTGTTCCGATCTGTTGGACCCCACCTTGTCACTATCGAGTCAGTTCAAGACACTCTAAACTGTGTACCTTCGGTGTTGGATCCCTTATCAAATACTATATGGGTGGATGTAGCTGAGACTGCAGCTATCGTTCCATTTGACCGCCGAATCGACTACTGTGTTGGCGAGACCACTCAATTCCAATTGGAAGGTACGCCACCTTGGAATATTGGGTATGGCTTTTGTACATTATCCATCGTTCTTCACTCAAATTTGAATTGGCAGTTACCGTATCAATGCCAAGTCATATAGCCATGAAGCCAAAGTGTCCCCATTCTCGTTGGTTCAGCAGCAGCCGGGTGAATTTACTATCACATCGATAGCTCATCAGCAAAAGCTTTGCAAAATAGCAGTCGCGGATATCCACTTTACAGTACATCCTCTTCCTTCTGCTCAGGTCGGGCATGGTAAAAGGATTTACCAAGATATCCATGAAGGTCAGAATTACTTGGTTGTGATTGTTAACAAACTATGCTGACATTACGCAGGTGATCAGGCGGAAATCGTTTTCACTTTGATCGGCGAACCTCCCTTCACTTTTACCTATCAACGCTCGGAACTTAGTCTTAAGAAAGGTGGTAAACCTGGAAAGGTATTGGAAACTCATACAGTTTCTCGTATCATGACGAACGAGTATTCTGTATTCTCCGCGCTAGAGGGTATGTGATTCGTGCTATCAACTTTTTGAGCTTCTGCCCACACTTTTCTTCACCAGGAACCTGGACTGTAACGTCAATCTCTGACCGTTACTGCCGATATCCACCAGCACAGCCTGACGTTGGATCAGAAAAACGAGCTTAGACTCACATTCGATAAAGCATTTTATTTACCAGAGGGGTCGATAGGAGCAGGAGGTTTCCTGGAATCGGCAGGAAGGCTAGTGTAAATGGGGTCGTCCCTGCGAACAAAGCCAGGAGAGTTTTGGATCGTGATGTTACGACTGTAGACATCCATTAGAAGGAAGGGGGCTACAAGACGAGAGACTTACATGGAAAGATCGTAGCTGGGGGTCTTTGCCGGAGACTCGCCAGTGATCAGACGACGCCAAGACTCATGGCACTCATGAATGATCTCGGTGGCGTATTTCTTGTTCTTGGCCTCGCCTGAGAACGCAAAGGTGTTTTCAGGCTTTCCATCAGGAATCTTGTAGATCCTGGAGGAAATTTTCAGACCGAATACAAAAAAGAGTACAAAACAACTCAGATACCTGAACCATTCATTGGTTGCCCTGATCAAACCAGGAAGGTGACGCTCAACATCCTCGATATCGTTGAGCTTGGACGCAAGGGGGTCCAGGACATCGACGACGATAACCTTCCAGTCGGTCTCGCCTTCATCGAGGAGGGCCATGATGCCAAGGACCTTGACTTGTTTGACCTGACCAACGTAGCCGACTTGCTCGCCGATCTCGCAGACATCGAGAGGATCGTTGTCACCCTTGGCCTTGGTCTCAGCATGCGACTGAGCAGGGTCTTCCCAGGTCTATGATGAGTAGAGATAAGATACAACACATGTCCTAGCGAGTCGAGTTCGACTTACTTGGGGGAAGGCACCGTAATTCCAGATGTACCCATGGTGAGGGAAACAGTTGCGGACATACCTCAACTTTCCCTTCTTGATGTCCTGCTTGATAGGGTTGAAGGGCTCCTCCTTGGAGATCTCCATCTTCGCATTGGTCCAGCGTGGAACCTCGACGATCATGTTGAAGATGCCATTGTTCTGATCGGCGAAGAGCGGGATGTCATGGAAGGGAGAAACGACAGAGCCATTCTGCTCAATATAGACGCGATGCTCTGTATTGCGATCAGCCTGATTCGTCGACAGTGAATATGGGAAATTTTTTACCAAGGGTGTTGGGAGCACCGACGAGGCGAGGAGTGTACTCTGCAAACGAGTTGAGTGCGACAAGCAAGAACAGGAGGAGTAAAAACTACGAACGAGAAGTCATTTGGTGGAATGGACGTAGTAGTTGTAGTTGATGAGAGAGACGTTGGGCCGTGGAACTCATTGCTCGGAATTTACAGGGCGCCTGTCTTCCTGATTATCGCCAAGTCAGATCAGATTACACTATATATCGCACCTCCAATCCCTGCTTTATCACAAGCATCACCGGGCGACGCGCTCCACATAACATGGCTTGCTCGACGCGTCAACCTATAACCAGTCCAAAATTTTCATTCAACCCTTACACGATCACCGACGTGGTTCTTACGATCTTATCGGTTTAATGATAAGTGACTATTGTAGATCTGCAAGGATATCCGTTGTCTGTCCTGCGCTCTCTCTACGCTTGGAAAAACCACCGTTGAAGTCCAACCTAAGCAGCAGGTGCTCCACATGTCGCCGGACCTCCCCCAGTCCCCCATCCAACCCCTTGGCAACCCGCGACGCATTCAATGTTGTGTGGTGTGCCATACTTGCGTTCATAATGACAGACTTGGAGGCGTCTGCTGCAGTCGTAAATGGCTGCTGCGAAATTGACATGGACAACTGCTCGAAAAAGGAGTCTAAAGCTTTTTGAAGAGTCTACGGCCTGTCAACCAAAGGAAAAGGTGATGGGAAACTGGACCCACTTCATTGATTTCAGCGACAAGCAACCATCTCTCCTTCACCATGACTCCGACCTTTTCATCCCCTCCTCTCAAGCTTCCCTCAAACAAAAGAGCGGGAAGAACATCTCCACCCCACCGTTCCACTTGTGCAACGAATCGTTCACAGATATCTAAGATTGGACGAAGAATAGACATTAGCGTTGAGTTTGTCAGCAAGCACCCGGTAAGGAGGCGATCAAGATAGGTCGTATGGATGGCACGGAGCGTAGTGAAGTCCAAGGGTGTTGAGGTGGGTCCAGCTGCATTCAGTTGTGCATCCGGTGAATCCACAGCAGCCGAAACCTTTTGAACAATGAGTTCCTTCAGTTTTCGGAACTCCACGTCAATCACATCGGTCATGAGATATCCCAATAGGGTATCCAAGAACCACTCCATATCGCGAACTATGCCCCACCCACAGCGCAGAGATTTGCTCCGCAATTCAAGATCTTCTGCGGTACCACCTTCCCCAAGCCCTGTCCATCGTCGACGAGCCCTCTGGGCATTCGAGAGAGAAGTCCAGCAGCTATGAACTCGCGCATGGGTCTTTCGAAGGGCCGATAAGTAAGAAAAGAGGCCAGCATACGCGTTCAGGTCTGCTGGATGAAGGAATAGATCAAGCGGCCAGGTTACGTTGTATGTCAAATTCAGTGGGGTACCTAGAAGATGGGAGGCAAACAGATCGAAATTCTGTCCTGGCGCGGACGATGTCGAAGGAGATGTCGGAGGCTCAGGAGCTGTGTTGGCTAAGGATGGTAGAAGCGGACGAAGTGGCCCTGAAGGTAAAGAAAACCGTAGGTGTGCAAGGGCTGGGTCGTGTTGTGCTGAAGTGCCGAGGGAAGCGCGAAGAAGGGCGAGATTCAAGTCTTGGTCTCGTATCATAGATGTAGGTCCAGAACGCAATGTCAAGCGAGAAAGCTTGAGACGCTCAATTTCACGAATTACAGCGAGACTGAACTCCCCATTTCGCAAAAGAAAGTAGTTTGCTCTGAGCCTCCCTGTCAGTAGAAAGTGTTAAAGACAAAGAAAAAGCGCACAATGTCTCCACTGCGTCTTCAACATCCTTTTGCGTCAAGACATTCAACCAGAGCCATTCACTAACGTTCGTTCTAATCTGAGATACAACAAGGTCAAATGCATGCTGATCCTCAGGCAAGACATTCTCCAATAGGTTGGTATGTGCGACGATGAGGCTCTGAGGAAGCTGTTTCTGCCACTTGGCTGCCTTGACAGTGGCAATAGCACGTCCGACATAGGCAACGGATTCCTGTGACTGTGCAGAAACACAAGAGGGTATGGATCCGTCAAGTAGTATATAATTTTCGGATACAAGGGGATCTACATTAGATATGGATCCGTGGACAAGAAAAGCTGTTAGTTGAATTCGCCATACTCGCTGAACAGCGACCGAAAGACGTGAAAGAATATCTGCGATGCGGTGTACGCCGGTATGAGAGCGCGCCAAGAGCATATCAATCAGTGCACCAGGTCTCCAATGCTTCTCCGCCTCTAGCTCCTCTACTAAAGAGGCCAATGCGGCAAGAGGCGCGTCCCATTCCGAGAATGTCGCGCGAAGTGACGAAAGCGGTACGAATGAGCCACTGGCGACGAGGTTAGCGTCACGACTGAGAATCTTTTCTTCGGTTTCTACAACGAGAGACTCATATTCGTCTCGCAAAATGCCGTTGAGAGTCGCGCAGAGAGCGCATATTGAGCGCGATGATGATCGAGAAAGACGGGTCGATGCAGCCTTGATTTTTCGGTAGCGGAAAGCAATGAGGCCAAGAGCTTCGAGAGCCTGCTGTTCACCTGGGTGAAGAAGGGGTGCGAAGGAAGGGTGGAGGGTGTGGTCTGTGGGAAAGAGGGAGGAGGAGTGGCCGGCGAGAACGAGGAGGACTTCAGCGATCATGGCAAGACGCGACAAGACACAGCCACCGATCCTGTTCTTACTCAATTACAGATGGATGACCGTTCGAACGCCTCCCATCGACTCTCCGCTCGCCATGTTTCTGCATCCGACTTCGACGATGCCTTCTCCGACGGCGATCTCAACGAGCTTGCCTCCCAATTTTCTCCAGAAGCAATCAGGGAAGACATAGCACGAGCACGACACATGCTCCCAATTGAAACTAAGTGGACTATGGACAATCCCGTGCATACCAATGGCGTCTTTGAGGGCGAAAATCTCTCTGTTTCTACGCTAGATATTGACGGCCACGGCACCCAGCCATCACATTCTCCATCCCCATCACCACCCCAGACACCTCACCCCTTAAGCCCCGAACAGTTTACACAAATCTCGCTCGACAACGAAAACGATGATCCTGCTGGGGAGCAGGCATCCCCACCAGTACAGGATGAGAATTCCTACGTCAACTCCATCAACAATGCCCCTGCGACAGCAAATCGTGTTCCATCACCTTTGGAGCAACACGAGCGATCAACTACTCCAGAGTCTCCATATTCTCTTCATTCGTCCCATTCCACACAATCTCTTCCCTCACCAGAAGCTCCTCATCCGTCTCCGGCAGCGCCACGACCTCTCAGTGCAACCTCTGTAGTACCTGTTCCCTCCACTGTTCCCTCAACCTCAGAAACACATTCAAGATCCAACTCTGCTTCATCCTCCATCTCTCCAACTCAAGTAAAACAGAAACCTTTCGGGCACAGGCCAAACCGCTCCACAGGGCCATCTGCACTCGAGAAGGTGAGAAGCCAAACACGTCCTGTGTTCCTCCCTCCAAAGCCTCGCGAGGAGGACGATAAGCATATGGCGGCGTGGCGGTCTATGATGAGAAGCAGCCGTGCGGCAGGTAAGTTCTCTATTCAATTTTGTTTAAACTTGCCTCACTGGATCATCATAGCGGAAAAGAAACGAAAAGCTTTGCAAGAGCGTCGCTTAGCTCGAGAGAAGAGCATTGAAGAGTCGTTACACATTTGGGAGAAAGAAATTGTACCAGATTGGCGGGTTGTGCACAAAAATCCGTCTTTGCGAAAACTCTGGTGGAAAGGTATTCCTTCAAAACTTAGAGCTTCTATGTGGGAATGCGCTGTGGGGAATTCATTATCGTTGAGCAAAGGTACGTCTTGCAGTCTAAGAAGTCTGAATTTTGCTAAATTCTAATTTGTCTAGATCATTATCGCATCTGTCTGTCTCGAGCGAAAAAGGCCCTTAACTCAAAGGTCTTTCCTCAAGATAGCCTGGAAATGATTGAGAAAGATATCTCGACCACCCTTCCTTCGCTTCACATCTTTCATTCCCAGACGGGCCCGCTATATGAGGAATTGAAGGAAATGCTATGTGCCTGGGTTGTGGCGAGGAGCGATGAAGGCTTGGGTTACACCTTTGGTGCTGCAAGGATTGCAGCAATGTTGCTGATCAATATGCCGGTCCAGCAAGGCTTTGTAGCAATGCGAAACCTCTTGGATCGGCACTGTCTGCGTAGCTTCTATGGGGCAGAAGGTGCTCGAGAAGATGTAAATATTGATACTTGTATCATATGGTACATCAAAGACACTGACCGATCTTGATATCAGGTCGAGGCCTATTACAGGTAAGATTATCGACACGTAATTCTTAGTGTCGTTAATTTCTTCTGAAGGATTTTCGACACGCTGCTTGCGGACGGAATGCCGAAGAGTACGTTTTCGCCTTCTCTGCACCTCGAAGTATTACCTAGCAATATTTTTTTTTCAGTTTACTTCAATTTCAAACAACACCAGATAGTACCTTCTGCCTATCTCAACGACTGGTTACTGCCTCTGTTTCTGGATCATCTGCCTTTCGAGGCATGCGCCCGTATATGGGACGTAATTGTATTGGAAGGCGATTCGTTCCTTTATCGCGCATCCCTCGGTATCCTGGCTGTTCTGGAACCTCGGTTATTCTTCCCCGACCGCAAGGAGTTGATGGAACTGCTCAAGTACGTCCATCGTACACCAGTCTTGACGTTGACGTTAACTTATTCATACATTCAGGGGAGAAAATAGACCTGCGCTTGAGGTGGCCAAGCGCGAAGGCCGGCCCCTTGATGGGGGTAAATATGAAGTGTATGGTGTGGATGAGGAGACGCTATGGGAGCGTATTGATCAGATGGATGATTGGTGGAAAGAGAGCACATGGACTCGTTTATTACAACGGGAGTTACCAGATATGTAATATTTGACAAATATCACAGTCATTTCTGGAAGGATTCAACAATGCCGTGCGTAGGCCGCCATTCTAGTTCTTTCAAGACCGCCCTGGCTCAGTGAATCCGGATCTGGACTCGGGTGGCGCGTTAATACTTACAGTTGTTGATCAAGGGTCCGGCCCGGCTCGCCGAGGCCTAGAATAAGCTAGGTCGGTACGCATTGCTTTATCATGGTCTCTTGATTAGTGGGTCGAAATGTTGATCTATGTCAGGAGTGAGTTTCCCGGAAACTCACCTCACAGGTGTCAAGTTTATGTGGCTAGAACATTCACTAGAACCAATCTAGATGTTCTCAGAAAACTATAAAGGCCCACAAAAATTGGTCACCTTGAGGTGCACACTCTTGATTCACACAAAGCCCATAGACTTCGTCCGACTGCTTGACATGCTTAATATCATTCTTGGTCGCAGAAACGTAAGTTTGCATTTCTCCTTGCTGTAACCTTAAGTACTTAGAAGCTCATAATCATAAATATCACAGACCCTTTTTTTATGGAGCGGGATGCAAATTACTCTGCTCAGCGTAATATATCGAAATTATGGGACCCGAGTGTAAGATTAGCACTTTATTCGGAATCTATTCCTGATAGCTCAGACGATCTATCAGAGGTTTGGACCACGAAGCCAGGCTTAGGCGGGTACAAACTCCCATAGAAATGGATAGCTCATGGTATCCACGACTGAGGGCTTTCCAGGTTTGACAAAATTTTCGGAAGTCTCGATACCAAATCAATTCAATGCTTTAATCATCGATCACCTAGTGTGGCGCGGAAGTGAGGAGAGGGGATAGACGAACACAAAATATTGTATTGTACAACATACAAAATACCATCGTATAACTCGTTCAATGCTCCACTCCGACGATATGTATGCCCTTTCGTAAGCCGAAAGATTAAATTAGGGGTACTTTATAGAAGTGTTACTAGGGAATCTAAAGCGCTAAAGCATGTAGACGAAGAATTCTTTGGTCCAGTACAAAAGAAAGATCATTAGTCAATCAATTAATCAAAAATTCGTCAGTACAAGAGAGGACATTACTCCAGAAGCGATCCACTACATCCTTGTCGAATCCATTCTCGTCATGACCAAGACTAATCCATAATTTGCCGATGAAAGTATAACCGAAAAGAAGCATTCCACCTGCGCGTTGTCTTGAGCCCGTTGTGAGAGTGTCAAGTTTAATTTCAGGAAAATTGGTATGTTTATATATTCCATCGAGGTTGCCAAGCAGGGATAGACCAATAAGAGCACTCGATGGACCCGAATGGCTAGGAGCTGGAGGTGAAGCTTTCCAAACTCCGTTAGCCTTATCGTCATCTTCCTTGGCCCATGCTTTTGCTCTTCGACCTCGTTCACGAGCCATCTCTCGGCTGCGAGAGACGGTGAACGGATTCTTGACGGCATTAGTGCTTTGAGTCTTAGCCAAACGTGCTCTATGCCAAAAGGTTGAGCTAAGTTCTCCGGAATGCGGCAAAAAGCTAGGAAGGACGACGTTGAAATATCCTATCGAGAGAAACCAATACGAGTCATTGAGAGCTTTGTCTGCCAACAAATACGGTCTCAAATTGAGTGCGGAATACATCAGCCTATGAGCTCCATAAGCATCGGCAGTATATTTGGAATGGCAAATTTCATACGTCGGCATTTCAGGTTTTCCACTCCTTGTCTTTGTCCATGCAATGTTGCAGATTGCGAACAAAGCACTGGAAATTGACACACCATGATCCTTACACCTTTTCAGGATGTTCTTTGTACTGTTCTCATCAAAGGAAACCGTTGGAACGACGGTCCGACGAGTGGACCCAGCTACTCGGGGGAATGTTTGGCCACCCTAAAACCGTATTCGTGACCTCAAGTCCAAGAGAAAAACTCAAACTTACAATAATTCTCCTTTGCTCTCTTTCAAAATCGAGACGAGCCACTATTTGAGCAAATTTTCCATGCACTACGGAGAGCCTTGATTCAAGAGCGCTCGGAAGGTCCCTAGGCTTAAGAGGAAATTACAAAATAGTTAGGTGGTTGAGGATCGAAGCTCACCTGATCGCCTAGTTTTCCACAGTATTCGTGCCATTCCGAAGACAGAATCGCAGACAATTGACTTGTTGTAGAAGAACCCAAGAGGCCAAAGAAATCGCTAGCAAACTGATGAAGAGCCATTCCGTCGCCCAAGAAGTGAGCAGCACATATAAGAATTTCGCATTTCACTGTTTCAACGCTTGAAATGGCCTTATCGGGGAAAGAAATCATAAGATACGATATGCGATCGTTAGAAAGGATTCTTGGTCCGTTGAGGTAGGAGTCAATCAGTTCTTTTGAAGAGAAAGTTAAGACAAGGGTGAAAGGGTAGAGTCATTCATATACCATCTTTGGTCTGCACACGGTACTCTAGGTTGTTCCCGGCATTCTCCAGTGCGTTCTCAGCGGAATGAGGAGGTATGTAGCTGATAAAATCAATATTTAAGCTTTCAAAAACGAAAAGGATTCAGTATACATACACAAATCTGATGTCATCGTAGCTGTGCATTTCAATTTTGGAGACTAACAAAGGGTGCCTAATTCTGAGAATTGCCCATACCAGACGAACACGCTCGCGTTCCAAAAGGTGTGGAGGCGCACTACAACCGAGATGAAGGTACCTAAGAATAGATTTCTTCGGGTGAGGATCTCCGTCGTCGATCATCTTCTCGGGACTGCTCACATATCATTAACGCCGCTTTCTCGCGCAGGTAGGTAGTAGGATAGCTCTGTGTCGCCCATTCTTCGCTCAACACGAGTAGATTGTATCAACTCTACCAGTGTTTCCTGGGATGAGACGGAACTTGCGCTCGCTGGCGTTAGACAACGGCAATTAAATGCCGAGCAGCCCATTCGACAGCCGAACTCAAGCTGGGTGATGCCAGTTGGTCGTGTTCTATGCTTCGCATGGAGTTCGAAGGAAATGGGAGTGGAGGACATCAGGCTTGGCGCGGCGCAGTGGTAGGTACAAGTATTCAGACAAGAAGCGACTGGGGATGATTTGATTGTCCATATGGAACAACATGAACGTCCTTTAAATGCAGAAAGAGGGGATTATCCAAATGGAATCAGACTGAGGGCAGGGATCGCGTAAGTGCCTCATGGAGAGGGTCATTCCATGATTTTACTTTCATCCATTTAAACGGGGCCTTGTGGGAACCGTGATAATGTATTTGTTGATCCGAATGAAATACATGGTAGAGAGTGGCAGGATTAGCAAACGGAAAAATCCAATCCAACGAGGACAACGCCCTTGTCGAGTTCGACAACGTTAAGGCCTCACTCAATCTCTTGAAGCGAATAGGGGCAGAATATGGTGTCAACTTGAAGGTTCCATAAGTGCTGTCACCACTCGGTTTCGAATAAGAACACAGCGCAGGCCAAATATTGTAGGGATTGAATGAGGACGCCACTATCCGTCCTTTGCGGGGTTCTCGACGGCTTTTGAGAGCACTGATATCATACATGTAAGTATAGTCCTTACATATTTAGACCCAGTGGCTGCCGCATGGAAGTCGATATAGACGTTGCGATCAAGGGGAGTGAATACCTGTGAATGCTCTTGACAAGTTGACAGGACTTGGAAGTACGTACTTAAGGTTCGTACCTGATTTATTTTCTGTGTATAAATCCGAGTCTGACAGCGTGGAAGGTATTGGGTGCATATCATACTCACATGGTTTCCTCGAGTATAACCATAATGCCTCGAGATATAATGGACAAGTCAGAAAATAGATACATCAGGAAAAAATATTGAGAATCTATCCACCGAGAAATGTTTCCAAGAGCGATTATACGGCCTGCTGTTCATTGAACAATAATCATCGAAGTACCGGACTTGCACTAGAGAACATATGTATAACTAGACTTGTGGCCTTGATGCTTAACAAGCCAGCGATGTACAACGAGTGAAAGGACCAGTACTCAAACTATCCCAGATGAAAATGTTGCCGTACCAGTCGGAATTATTACCCATGCTGTACATAGAACAAAGTAGCTTCTGTTGAGAAGGACGAAGGGGTCAAACTTGGTCGGTTATACTAAGTAGCTGTACTCGCACCCCTGTAGCCCTCCAGACGTCCGACTGATCGTCACAGTCTTAGTCAGGCCCTCGGGCTGATGGCAAAAGTTGAACTCGGACGCACTTCTGAGTGTCTCTTTCAACAAGATTTTTACAAGTCCACTCCGCCGTTCAACTGGCAAGCATGACAACGCCTCGACGAAGGGACTCGACAACCAGACCATTTCTCAGCTCAGAGTAAATGGGAGTCTATTCAGGTATCATGTATTCAATCTCCAATCAAGTTTGGAGTCCTGCCCTTGGCTAGATGTGGGGGAAACCTTGTTTGTTCAACTGAAGGGGGGGGTCTACAGGGCAACGGGAGCATAAGTTGATAGGGTGCGCACTGCGCGCAACGCACTAAAAAGAGATGATAGGACGCCAGAGATAGAAGAAACAAGAGTATGGAAGGAAGGCCGGGGAGGTTGATGGAGCAACACAATGGAGAACACAAAGATCACCACGATCATATCAAGTAACATCTTGTGAGAAGGCCTCAAGGCTTCAAGCCTCAAGTTCCGTGTACGAGAAGCACAAGTTCTCGCGCGATCTATGACCAAAGAGGCT
Source organism: Termitomyces sp. T27 (assembly GCA_017657375.1). Lineage (NCBI taxonomy): Eukaryota > Fungi > Basidiomycota > Agaricomycetes > Agaricales > Lyophyllaceae > Termitomyces > Termitomyces sp. T27. Next base: position 22,033 of record JAGGAW010034452.1, read on the forward strand.
ATCGTAGGGGATAGAGATTTTTTCTGCACAAGATAGCTACTCACCTAGAAGAAAGACGCGTATTGACAACCAAACTTGTCGACGAGGAACTAGTTTGATTTTGAATGCTGAATCCAAGGGTGTGTCAGAAAAAAATTCCACCGGACCGGCAAATCGGAAGCGATTACATAATAAGATTACATATGGAGCAATCGATCAGATCGTAGATCTCTGGCAAT